>JAMKCH010000643.1:0-40417 GCA_023653785.1 Ophioderma brevispina
AAATTAGTTATTTTTTAAAAATTCAATTCCGTGAGATTCTATGCTTACACATTGCTGTGTCACTTAAAGCAATATTAGCACATTTTTTGAAGAGCGCCCCCAATTTTCAAAATTTGATATTTTTGCACAGTTAGGTTGGTAATTGTCTAGGAAAATATACCTGCGAACGAGAATGCTAAAAAATGCGTATTTATCCCAAAATAAGCGATTTTGTAATTAGAATTGGGATCCCAGATTGGACTTAACGGCAAAGGTGGAAATGCTACGTTTATGTCCGTCCATGATGAAATAGTGCCACCTCGAGAAAATAACCTCTAACTTGGCTTGCCTGAACTAATAAAACAACTAATGGATGAGCGTAGACACGTACATGGCGCTATTTACCGGCTATTTCACATTGGAAGGCAGTTTCCAGCAGCCGTTGTATTATTATCGGGGATCCCCGATAATAATTATTCTAGTACAAAATTCCTTCGTTTGTGACACAGACATTTTCGAGCTTAACCATTCACAGGTATAGTTTACTAGCCAGTTACCAATTCAATCGTGTAAAAATCTCCAAATTTTTGAAAAATTGGGGGCGCTCTTCAAAAAAATGTGCTAATATTGCTTTAAATGAAGCGAACAACAAGTGAGAAATGAGCTAATTTCGTATTAAATTTAACATGTTAACACATTTAACCATGTCTTGAAGTCTTCCATACCCGGTACGGTGCATGGTTCGTCTATCATTGATAGTCAACTGATACCGATGAAAGTAACGGTCCAAGCGATCAATAGGCTATCAATGATCGCTGCGCGCTGTGCATGGTTCGCCGATTATGAACATTGCATACACCAGCTAGTCGAGTGGACTGGCCTGAGCATGTGTTTTTGTTGATATCAACAACGCTTAACTCTTTACCGCACGCACGCAAGGCCATTTCAAGATTTCAGAGCACTTTCAGTGTGATTATACTCCAGATATGTAAATGTATACTACCATATACATCAAGTCGTTCATTGTTATTGAAATGGCGCAGTAAAGAGTCAATACTCATTATAGTCAAGTGCCTAACGCTGAAAATTTACTGAAAATATGACAGAACAAAGGAGTATAACGCTGAAATTGAATTTCATTCGATTTTCAGCGTAACGCGATATTTCAGAGTGATTTTCAGCGTTTCTATCGCCTAGTGTATGTAGTGTCTAATCTTAACTACAGAGTTGTATCTGTAATAGTTGTCGAATGTTATTTAGTCGGATGTGTACAGTTTATAATACACGAATAATTGTCAAATTTGTGTTTCTTTTGAAAGTTTCTGTGGTATGTAACAATAATTAGACATAAAATACACATAAGGCAGCAATTGTAGAGCTCAAGAAGCCATTCCTTTGCTACTGGGCAAAGTTATTCAGCTGCTCAGTTGAGATAATGTCAAGGCTTACTGCTTTTCCTGGTTGAAGTTAAGCAATACCGGATTCCAATTCCTCCATGTTGAAGGGGCGAGTGAAACCAGGGTTGCCACTAAACCTCTTAAGCTCTAGTTTGATCTTCTTGGGCTTCTTGCTGAACTTGCAGTTGGTGGGCAACTTGGTTGGGTGTAACATTTGGCTGTGGAGGCTAAACTGATTATAAACTATGCAATTAGATGTTTTTTTTGTGATATACTTCCGTACGTACGAGGGAGGAAACATTATTTTAAAAATTGAACCATGATTGAATTGGGTCACCCACCATTTAATTAAACTCAAATGACAAAAGTGGCTATTGCAGGTTTATCCTTACACTTACTTACATGACACATCTTTTCTTGAACCTACTCTTTGTTTACTCCAATAGGTTACTTGCTGCATAAACTCCAGATTATTCACAGTGCAAATCTGACCTCTCAGCATGTCAGGTATGTATTGTCATGTACGGTTCCATTTGAAGTCCTTCAGAGTTATTATCCATATGCCAAGCATAATGTGTGTCGACATGGAAGTTAATGCCTATTGGTTTGTTGAGTAGGTCGGGGCTCCCATTGGTGAATTGCACATACAGTGTAGTATTATATTTATTTAACTTGTCTGAAAATTTGCCAAATTTTGCGAAAAATGAACATTGAGAAAATCTGTGTTTTAGTAAAAAAGTGATATTTCACGCCATTTCAAGCTGTCTCTTTCTCAAATAACTTTAATTTTGAACTTCAAAATTGAGTATATTGTACAAGTGATGAAAATACATCTTTATGCACTATTGAATCAAACATCTTTTGTCTCCAACTCCAGAAATCAGAAGAAATTTAAATTTCATCTGGTCTAAATTAGCGTTTTTTTTACATTTTCAAATATTATTTTTCGTTTTTTCCAAGATGTGTTCGCGCAAAAGTACATTAAAACATGCGCACGCTTCATTACGCAGAAAAATTCCCCTGCGACGCGATGCTGCCCGCTTGCGGCTAATGGCGTGAATGGTTAAATTCTCGCCATAAGGGGGCAGTGGTTACCTGAGGTTTCGGAGGATTATTTTGGTTTGTAACTGCAAAATTGATTATTGTATGTAAAAGAACATGTCGAGAAAGAAGACTTGACGATGAACCTGATGATGGAATCAGATGAATGTAAACATCTCCCGTATTTGAGAAAAATACGAAAAAAACATGATTTTTGCCCCAAAAATTTTCAGAAGCATAACAAAAACACTTTGAAATCATTTACCCACTGAGTGATTCTTTAAACCGGGTGACTGAAACATATGCATTTTCCTTTCTTGAGAAGTGAAAATTGCCCCAAAATACAAAAATAACACCCCTATTTTTAAGAGAAATGGAACGTTCCCTTCAGTGACCCAAGGTCAAAACCCTGTCAGCCATTATCTCCTCAGTTCCGTTGCCAGCTAGCGGAACGAAACGTGTCCCGTAGCGGCTCCATACACTGCCAAACTTGAGATTATATTGATATAAGACTGTGTTTCTCTGAAAGGATACGCCTAATCTGCTCCACCACTACCTGGATATATAGGAGTATTATACTAAAGGAATAAGCCACTCGTTTGGACGGCAAATAGCAGGATTTTACCCATCGACGAGAGCTTCTTGTGTCTATCTTTTTTACCGCCATGGGTCATGTGTATAGTGCGGGAAAAAGGTACAACAAGGCCGCCATTGCCACACGTGTTTGCGAGCTTTGGATGTCTTGCTTTGTTGTGAGCCTGTTCTGTTTCTTTGTGCTTTCTACTATCAAGAAAACAGTTCTATATGGGTGAGGGTGTCATTATTTTATATATGCTTGTTGTGTATTTAATCAAATATGTTTGAAAGGACTTAGAAAACTTTTCTTTAACCGTGTGTGCTCAGGTAACGAGACGGTTTCTTTAGTCACTACGTTTACGTGTCGGGAGTTCCTCCACGGCAAGCATTAATTTTATTTAACTGTCTTGACACGCGATAATCATCTGGCTGCGTCACACCACGTGCGTTAGTGGCTCGTTGTCCCGCCTCCATCCAAGCTTTTGATCCCATCTCTTTGCGTTAACCACCGGCAATGCTCCTGCACCGGAACGGTGCCTGTCATTTGATAATATCCGACGCCCATTGGACAGCCATAGAGCTCGGAGTATTCTTCGTTACGCCTAAGGGAGGGGTGGTACTCGGGCTCCGGCCGGGGATCTTCCCGGCAGTCCGGCTGCCTCTGGGAGCTCCCGAAGGGGAGCAGCTTCGGTTGATTCGCCAGAGTGTTACTCGGGCGGCTCGCGGGACGTTCAACCCATCTAGCACGGCAGATACGGCCGCTGGCTCGCCTGGTTTTAGCTCTTGGGGCTTACCAGTGCAGGTGGCGCGGTTCACCTGCCAATACCCAAGGGGGGGTTGCGGCGGCGGTGAACACTCCGGTAGTGGTGATGGTGACGCCCCGGTGACCGGGGTCAATCCATCGCCGCTAGTGCCGATACCGAACCGTAGTTAGTCCGGGTGTCTCGGGAGCCCGACAGAGACTCCGGTGCTACACCATGAGGTACTGCTTCGGTAGACCCGAGGTTGCTGGCTACGGTGTACTTTTTTCACGGGCTGCCGCAGGTGTCAATCACGCTCACCAAGCCTCGATGACTAGCCTTGCTCGTCAGCGATGCTCCCCAGCTGGTACTGCATACCGTGCCGGGCCCCACCGGGTGGTGTGGCGGGCGGTGCTCCCGCAAGGGTGGCCCCGTGATGCCCAGCTGACCCCGTCAGCTTTGGCCTCAAATGCGGGTACACCTTCCGTGGTGACAGGTACGGGGTAACCTGTACCAGTCACTATCGGTAGGTTAGCCGCCGGCGCGCTCCTGCGGAGCCAGCACCGTGCTGCTTCCCGGGGGGGCTTCATACCCGCCGCAGCAGACCTTTACGGGTTATGCTGCACCCACCTACGTTGCCTACCAACCCCAGTCGGGCTGGATTGCTGGGGTGGATCCATCTGGTATGGTTTTTCAACCCGGGGCTCCTGCTTGCGGGGGGCCCCACCAGGCTATGGCTTAACCGATCCTCCACCGTCGGCTGCTCAAGACGTTGGTACCAGGTGCTGTCGGGGTGGTACTCCACCGTATTGAGCGGTGCTGTCGGCCCCGCTCGCTGCCAGCAACTTATCACCCTTCATGGGGTGGTGGCTAGTTCTGCGGGCGGTACAGCCTGGTACCGGGCTGTGGCAGGGCGGTGTATCCCAACTCTGCGTGCCTGACTTAGACCTATGTCACAATGTGACTTCTCGCCGGCCGTACGGCTCGTGGGCTCCGGGAGTCGTTGGAGTTTTTACCCCGCTTTCGGCGTGGGGCGTTCTACCCTTTTCCTTGCGACTCAACCTCGCGGTAGGAGGTGTCTGGATGTTTCTCCGCCGGCGTTGGCATTGTGGATGATCAAGCCTCATTACCGCGACTTCTCTCCACTGGGGGAGCGTCGCACGGGGGTTGTTTCTCCGACTCTGTAGGAGTCGACTTTTAGCCCTCAACCTAGGGGACTTGTCTCCTACGGGGATGTCTCTCAGGGGTTGTTCGTCCACCTTCGTTGGCGTTGATCTTAAATCTCTAGCGACGCGATCTGTCTCCCCTGTGGGGATGTCGCGCCACGGTTCGGCTCGAGTTGCCTCCCCTCGGGGACGCCGTCGGTCTCGGCGGTACTCATGGGTCTCCTCAAGGCTTCTCCTGGGCGGGGGTTCCCCCCCGGTGCGGGGGGACTAGCCTAGGTAGCTTCCACTCCTTCCTCGGCTTGCCTTGGCCTGGGGTGTGAGCCTCTCAGCCTGTATGGTCCTGGGTCGCTGCGGTTCCCGTCGTTGCTAGGCATCTGCGTGGCTCCTTTCTATGCAGGACTCCTCCTTCGTCGAGGTGTCTAGCGGGGGTAGCTTCCGCCCTGCCGTTGGCTGGCCTATCCCGCCTTGGCCTGGGGTTGAGGCGCTTCCTGCCATGCTATCGCCTGTAGCTCCTGACGGGGCCCAGCCTTAGCATCTAGCCCCAAAACCATTGCCCCTGGCTCTGCTGGGGTGCTTTCGCTGCTCGGCTCCCTTTGGCGGCTCGACTAGCTAGGACCTGACCGCGTCCTTCTATGGGCTGTTTCAGCTCTGGATCGATGGTGCTTCCGTCGCCGGCCTCGAATTGGCGGCGACTTATTGATGCCGGTGTAGAAGCGCCTTCGGGTGCCACCGCGGGTCCTTTAGTATGCATACCTTCGGAGTCGTAAGGCCTTCGGCGCTAGGCCTTCCAGGCCTTGGTGGTCCTTGCCCTCTAGCTCTGGAGTCTCGACCCACACACTCATGGGGCTTCCACTCCCCTCTTCCTCTGTGGGGCCATGCCTGCCTAGTGCGTCGCCGTCTCCTCTGAGGACTCGCGCCTGGCATGGTAAGCTCTGCCTGCTCCCCTCATTGGGGCTCAGCCGGGGTGAACCTGAGACGGGGCCTAGTGATCGTTGACGTCTGGCGTTAGTCTCCGTCTCCCTTCGGGGAGACTAGGCCTTGTATCCTAGCCGATTTAATTCGGGGCCGGGATACTGGTCTTTGGGTCTTTGCCCCCGACTTCCTTGGGACGTCGTGGCCCATGGTCATACGGGTTCTATCGGGCACCCCTTGAGGTGCCTGGTCGGTTGGCCTGGGCCTTGGGCCTTCGTCGTCTAGCCTTGGCTACTCGACTCTGACCTTTATCTCCCTTTAGGACTAGCGGCTTAGTTCTCTCCATGCAGCTCTGCTTGGCCTTTGTCAGGGCCTAGCCTTGCTTAGTCTGGCCTTCGGCATACGGCTAACTGCCCTTCTGCTTGGGGCTACCACCCCCACCTCAGGGGGTTGAGGCCCGTTGTCTATGGCGGCTGACTTTGGCTCCGTCGGGGCCCAATCTTAGGCCGGCCCTAGGCTGGGGTTATGGACTTTTCTTCCTTCCCTCTTGGACTTATCCTATGTATTAGGGGGGGACTTAGACCTTGTATTGGCTGTTCACCTCTGCCCTTCCGTCCTCCCTCCCGTGCGGACACGAGATCACGGGCCTTCTCCGAGCCGGCGGCGCCCTCATGGGGCCTAGCCTGGTTGGGCCGGTTCTCGGGCCTCGGTTCATTCAGTCTACGGCACTGGTTTCTTTTGTTTACCGTTTTCTGGGGCTGGCTCCCCTACCAAGGTGGATGCCTCTACCCCTCTTGGGCTCTGTTTGTCGCCGGGGCTGTTGGTTAGAGTCCTGTTTGTCTAACCTTAGCGTTGCCAGGGCTTCTCGCCCCTTGGGCTAGCCTTTGAGGTCGTTTGACTTTTGCCTAGAAGCCACCCACCCCTCTGGGCTGGCGTCTTGACCGTAGACCCTTTCTCCTCTCGATCCTGGGAGCTAGGGGCTGCGTCGACAGTTCTCACACGCTCCTAGTCGGCCGGGGGGCGATTGTGATACACCCCTGGGCCTCCGTTCTTTGGAACGCTGGGCCCGGAGTGTACTCCCGTCTCATCGGAATCTGTCAGGGCGGGTTCATCCCCTCTTCCTGCGGTTACCAGGCTTCTGTTGCTCGCCCCCTCACCCCCCCCCGCTCGTGGTTACCTCACCACGCCTTAGGTCAGTTCTTACTGGCGGGGCGTGTTGCATCGTTTCCTGGCCGAGTTTTTGCAACCTTGATTTTGTGCATTCCACTTTGATACTCCTGATTCCGTCGGCATGTTAGGTTGCTTCGGCTCCCGTCTGATCCTTAGCGATCTGGGAGCTGTTGACGTGGTATCCGCTTTCGTTCCGATTTGGGGAATCTTTGTCCCCTCTTGTCAGGTCGGCACCTTCAGACTGACCTGGACCTTCTATTCGGATAGGAGCTTTTCGCTCCCAGGCGGGCAGCTTCGGGGCGTTTTCCGGCTTGGAGCCATACCATGTCTATGTATCAGTTTTGGTTGACGAGTCTGGTACTCCCACTTCTCGAGACCTGGTGAAATCTGGGTCGGTATCTGTCCGGTCGGTCCTTCGGGCGTGGGGACTGGTCCCTCACAGGGCTGGGGGACTTGTCCTTCCTTCTGCCTCGACTTTTAGCTTTCCAAGCGGGTATATCGTGTCAGGACGCTGGTTTGTCCACGGACCACGTTTTGGAGGCGCCCTTCTTCCCGTAGCCAGAGGTCAGATTGGCCGGCAGATGTCTGCCTCCTTGGATATCGAGCGTCGTCCGTTAAGAAGATCTTTGGGTTGTTGATTAGTTTCCATGATCATGCATGGTCTTCTCGCTTAGTCGCCTCCTCTGTTGCCACGTCGCCACTGGGCTGGTGTCCTGACTCGAGCATATCGAGATACTCGAAGATATCGAGATATTCTCGAGTATCCGAGTATCTTACGAGCCTCTAGGAGCTTCATTTAGGGTCGCCCCTGGGGCTCGACCCGTATATTTCTTGACGATTCCTTTAGCCCCGTCTCATGGGATCATTCTTAGGTGCTTCGCACACTTTGTCTACGGTTTCCGGCCGGATCTCCGTCTGGCCAGGTTAGGGAAGGGCTAGCCTTACCACTGTCCGGCACTGATGCTGTATCCGGTTTATCAGAGGATTGCCTCGCTCATCACTCGGTGGTTCTGTCTGCTTCCGAGTCGCGGCCTGAATCGTCCCTCCATCCCCTGGCTGTGACAGCCGGTGGGGTGAGGACTTTCACTTTAAGCTTGGCTAGCAAACTCCGATCGTCCATTGTCCGGACTTTTTTGGTGGCCTAACTCAGCCATCCACAGTGGAGGTTGTTGGTTCATCTTCGATGACGTTGGCATGTCCCATTAACTCCTGAAGGTGTGGTGTTTCCGGTCAAGACTCGAAAAGTTCGTTCCATTGGGATCTAATCTTAGCGGCGGATTTCTTGGCGTAGCCTCCGATTGTCCCTCGGGTGCGGCATCGCTCTAGTTTCTGCATCCCCGGTTGAATTCCGCTTGGAGATTCTTTCGCCGTGTTAGCTTTCTCCGGGTCGGGATTGGTTTATCTGCAGCCCTCTTTACAGGGCTGGTTTTATCCGCTATCCTTCAGAATCTCTCCTCCCCCGCGGGTCAGAGTCTTTGTCTCTCCCCGTTGGGTTAGTCTGTGGTGTCCGTCGGGCTCCCGCTCTTGGGGGCCGTTCCTCAGTTTTTTGCAATAGGCTTCTCCGGTCCGCGTCTTTCGCGGGTCGGGCCTTGCGTTTCCTGAGTATCGAGCGACTTGCGACGCCAGTGAAGCCTTGTTCTTTGCCATTGCCTCGAGGACGCTCTCGTCCTTTGTCTAGGGCCTCATGCGCTCTCCCGTCTCCTTCGAGTTTTTCTTCTCGCCTGTTCCTTAGGCTTGATCCTTCTCTGTAGGAATCTCCGTTGCCCCACCCTTTTGGCTCTTTTCCAAAAGACTTTAGCCAGGTCATTTAAACACAATATAAAAGTTTCAGGTCCTAATACTCACCCCCTGGTGTAATCCACCTAGGTGGTTTTCTGTGCCCTGACTTTTTAGAATCTAGATTCCATGGGTTTCCCTGCCCGGGCGTTTTTCGTTCCAACCTTTGGCTGCACCTTTCGACCCGCTCTCTGAAACTATTATGTTCCACCTCCGACTAGTAGAGTATTTGGTTTGTGATTGAAAATATCATTCACCGAGGTTATGCATATGTTAGTCAACATTGGAAAGATCGGAAGAGAGTAATGTAGGGAAAGAGTTTAAAAAATAAAAAAAGCGTAATTATAGTAATTTTTAATTAACTGAGGCCTGATTCCTTTCCAATGTTGACTTCCCACTCCGTCCATACCCACAACATAATAGTTTGTGCGTCCGTGTGGGCTTGGGCCAAAACCGAGCTAAGGAAGAGTAATGGCTGACTGAAAGGGTGTGACCTGGGGTCACTGGAAGGGACGTTCCATCTCTTAGGGGTGTATGTATTTTGGGCGCATTTCACTTCGCAAGAAGGAAAATGCGCATAGTGTTTCAGTCAACATTGGAAAGGGTAATCAGGGCATCAGTTATGATTTAAAAACATAACCTGTTTTTGAATAATTTTTCATGATTTCTATGTATTTTTAGAAACAAGACCAAATTTGTCTAGGGACTTTTTTTGTCCATTTTTAAAAATAGGCTTACTTTTCGAAATATAAGGGAAAATGTCAAAAAAAGCGTGAGGTTTACCTTTTCCAAAATTTGAGTATATAGGGAGAAATTGGAGAACTTCTTTAGTTCAAAATCGAAAAAAAATGAAAAATGAGAACAGAAAGATAAACCGTTTCCCTAGAGGACGACCGATTGCTATGTGGAAGTTAAAACTTACCTTTTACTCAGTAATTTTTGGGAGTTATTTTTTGAAAATTTGCCAAATTTTCGAAATTGAAACATTGAGAAAATCGGTTTTTAGTAAAAAAAGTGACTTTTACACCATTCAAGCCGTTCTTTCTCAAATAACTTTATATTTGAACTTCAAAATTGAGTATGTTGTGTAGTGATGAAAATACATCTTTAGGCACTATTGAAATCAAACTCCTTTTCTCCAACTCCAGAAACAGAAGATTTAAATTTCATTCGGTCTAAATTAGCGCTTTGTTTTACATTTTCAATATTGTTTTCGTTTTTCAGATGTGTTCGCCAAAAACAAGAAAGAGGCGAAACAAAATGTGGTGAAACAACGTAAATTAAAGGACGTGCACTCTTTCATTACTCAGCAAATTTCACCCGCGCGACTCGATTCTGTCGTCCTTGCGCCTGACGGCGTTAAATGTGCTTAATTTCCCGCCGGTAAGACCATTTTGTTTTGTGACTTTAAATGGTCAAAAGGTGTTTTAAAATCGCAAAAATCAGCTCAGGATTGTCTGCAGTGATAACCCATTGTTGGTAACATAGAACACAGGTTGATGTTTACAATGGGTCAAAAATCAGAAATTGGTAAAACAAAGACTTGGTTAACACTGTCCCTTAACCATGTGGTTTTTGGACTTTCAGGTCAATAGCTGTTTTAATCACAAAAAAATACAGCTCAGGATTGTCTGCATGATAACCTTTCTTGATACCTATAAGAACCCCGTAATGTGTAAATGGTGCAAAAACAGAATTTGGTGTAAACCCAACACTAGGGTTGACACTGCCCTAAGTTAAGGCAGGAAGACACATGGGATCACTTGTCCACTGTTGATGAGTCTTTTTGTCTGTTGTTGATGTCTTTGTTTGAAAAGGTTAACATTTGGCCTGTAATATCCGCAACTTTGCTGGATTTAAACCAAACTTGGTATCACATGTGCAACTTGGCATCCCTCATTGTTGATGAGGTCAAGGTCACTATCAAGTCAAAGGTCCTGTGAGGGGTCAAGTTGTAAAATTAAACTTGCCTCGCTCAGGTATCTCATCATCATGAAATTATGTCGTCCACTATCTCGTCATTTATCTCATCTCATGAATAGATTGACATTTATCTCGTCGTTTATCTTGTCTTCTTATCTTGTCATCACGTCGGGTATCTCATCATCTTGAAATTATATCGTCAACTATCTTGTCATTCATCTCATCATCATGACAATTATGTTATCATTTATCTCATCATTTATCTCGTCATGTCGTCATCTCGTCATGGCCCTTCAGGGGCTTCGTACAACTCACATCAATGCAGATGCAGTGAAGTATGAAAGAATCTCACGCTTGCAAGATTAAATTTTGCAGGCGTATATTATTTAATTATGGTGCATCATTGTGGTATATGATTTAATCCTTAAATTAATTGCCAGTGTTCATTGCCAAGAGTGTAGTAATTTTGTAGCAGCAACTGGAACAGGGAAACACCAGAACTTACTGTAGCTGTTATTTCCCACACAGATGGCCCTATGTTACCAATGATTCTGAGGATTGCAGGATAGCCTTTGATGTCTACCAGCCTGACACTGGCTACAAGAAATCCAAGCCAGGTCAACCCCACTTCAAAGTTGTAGTCTCAAGGTATGTACCTTAGAGGAGATTCTTGGCAATTATGAAATGAAACGTACATGTAGTTCCAGTGATAGTCTATCCTCACAATTGATGGGAATAAAATTTCAAGCCTGTGTTAGCTAGCACCCTGTATTCATTTTACTTACAAGTAATCAAATTCAATTTTGAAGTGGTTGGTGTTTCAACTTCAATCGGCCCTCTGGGGTGGGGGTGGTGACTGAAAGAAAAAATATACTTTGGCAATTATGAAATGAATGGTGGTCCCCTTACATTTGATAGGAATAAAATTACATCTATTACATTACTATCTAGTTTAGTTAAAGTTATTTATCAAAGTTTTAAATCCGGTTTTGTCCCCATTAACAGGGGTGGCCGGATACACCTAACACTCAGCAATACTGCTGTGTGCTGTGTGAGGATTTATTGGAGCAACAGATAAGTTTACTTCCAAGTGATCAAATTCAAGTTTGGAATGGTTAGTGTTTCAACTTCAATCAGCCCTCTGGGGTGGGGGTGACTGCAAGAAAGTGTACTCCAAACTTCTGTGCAAGACTGGTTTCTAGGTTAAATTGTTAATCATGCCGAAATGTTCATATTCCTTTCCAATTTCTGTTGGCAGTGCAGGAAATCATTGTTGCCTGTTGTATCTAACCCCAACCAAGTAAGCGGTATTAAGTAAAAAAATGCCATAGAAGACTGTACACATACCTTTTAAAATTCACATTTTTGTACAGAGTGGGCCAAAAGTGCAATTAAAATCTGCATAGGCTGATTTACTGAAATGAAATTCATAAAAAAATTGATCTTAGAGGCAGCCATTTTTAAAATCAGTGTTTTTAATTAAGGACTGATCTGACAATATTGATTAAGTCAAGCTTGCAGGCTCTTTAATTGAACTTGCACCCGACATGATATTGATTCAAAACACATTAAATGAATTTAGTGAAGTACATACTATATCATGCAATAAGCAGCTGACAGTTAAACGATTATGTCTTGTAACTCTGCTCAATCATAATTCACACCTGAACAGAAGCAATAACAACATTTTAGGTTAACCCACTGAGATCTACCACCTTACTTAGAGCATCTCTGATTGGCTGATTACATGATATGAAATGATGAAATGATATAATCTCTGAGTAGCTAATCAAAGGAGATCTTCTACTACGTGAATCAAAAAAAATTGTGCAAGGATTGCAGATGAACTTGACCTTGATAAAGTCACTAAATCATAGATTTGTTGTTGTTTTATTAAAGCAAATCTAATATACTTCCAAATGTTGAAAAATGAAAGAAAACAATTAAAAAATAAGCCAGATATGACTAATTTTGTAAGCACACCTCTTTTTCCTCCATTCCAATGGGATTTATACAGTTAAGCAAGAATACGTTAATGTACGATATACGGGGCATAGCATTATGAAAGTAATGATGACCCATGCTATTTTGTTTAATTCATATGAATAGCCATGGTCTCCTTCATAAGAATTTAATGTTCACACAAAACCTCGCCCAATTAATCTTGATGTGTAAATGAAAAGGGTTTCAACACCACTACTGTAATCTAGGTAGATACAAGCTATGCCAATAAGGAACTAAACTCTTTGCAATATCCTAAACAATGGGAAGATCTTGTTTTCTTGCTCTGCAACAGGTGAATTGGTGTTTGGATTCGTCATCAGTTGGCACATTGGTCTAAATAAATTCATTAATTAATCCGTAGCTGAAATAATCAAGAAAATGTAGCATTAAGTTGACAAAGGTATCATGATATTGATATTGTATACATTCTCACAAACACACATTTAATGTGTGTAAATCCCATTGGAATGGCGAAAAAAGGGGTGTGTTTACAAAATTGGTCATATCTGACTTATTTTTTAATCGATTTCTTTCCTTTTTTCAACATTTGGAAGTATATTAGATGTGTTTTATAAAAACAACAAATCTATGATATAGTGATTGGATTAAGGTCAAGATCATCTTTCATCCTTGCACAATTTTTTGATTCACGTAGTATACATCTTAATAATAATAATAGTAATACTCGGGCTTTTATAAAGCGCCATTTCATCAAGATCACAGTGCTGTTGCCTATTATTATTACGCTGCCATCAGGAAATCGTCACAATCATTTCGCTTCAGCTAGGTCGGCAGCTGGCCAAGCGCACCATCCTATCAGCACTTAAAATTGTAACATTCCCCCTAACATACCGAATTTCGCTGGGTCGCGGGCAGGCGAGTACAGTGCCCATTGACCCAATTCACACAACATTGGCCACACAGCGTGGCTCGAACCCGCAACCTCAGATCATGAGTCTGCCGTCTGATCCACTGGACCACATGCGCCCTCTTTATGCACCTTTAAGCTTTCCTAATCTTGTCTCTGGTTATTCTAGTGGTTATCTGAGGTAATTAAAGACACTATCAGTGATTTTAAAAATATTTGAAATGTGCAGGAGTAGCTTCAAAGTGAAGGATACGTCTGTAGAATTCTCATAAGTTACCTTTTCCAGCTGTAGAATTGACAGAAAAGGAAGAAAACGGCAGTGTTCCAAGATACGATTTCTCCATTCAATTACGTGTTGTAGTAAGTGTCCGAACGGACAGTAATGACTAAAATCTCCGATTCTGTCCTTATTAGGTTGCTCCTGGTCTTATCATTTGCAGGGTATGTTAGGATACCTGTACTTGTTACGTACATGTAAAAATCTGATTTTTGATGATTTTTTCGATTTGCTGATTTAGCAAATCACTGATAGTGTCTTTAACCAATCAATTTGGCCAATAGTACCAAGGGGGTTAATCATACCTAATACCACAGTATACTTTGTCCAGCCAGAACTAAGGAGTGATGTCATAGCTTTCATGCAGTATTAAACCTGTGCATCGCGGTAAGTTGCTTCTACAATTGCAAACGTACAAAGTCAGCACGCATGATACACACTCGAAATAGCTGTGCGTTATGATGACATCACTCCTTCTGCCTGGAAGAAGTAAACTACACAACAGTGTGAAATTAGTCATTTGAAAGAAGCAATTTGCTTCCGAATACGGTCGACCAGGACGATCAATCAAACTTCTTAGACAATATGTCATTCATGCTGTGATATAGATTGTAAATTTAATTGTAGATTACAAAGTGTCAAACTGTGGTGTCCAATACCATGCATTTATTGTGTCGCTTGCAAGGATTTGCTGGAGGCACCTACCAGTCCTCAATTATGTCTAACCGTCTGTGGGCATGTTTTCGAAGGTTAACGTTTTGGAAAATGGTTCTCTTGGGAACCTTCATATGATAATGAGGTCAAAGGTCATATGAGGTCAAGTTATAAAATGGGCTGAAAACATCAAATTGGCCTCATTGGAGAAGTAAAAGTCCAATTGCTACAGGACATGGATCATAGATGCCCCTTGTGTACCTTTGAAGTCAAGGGTCACATACCAAGGTCAAAGGTCACATACCAAGGTCAAAGGTTATATGAAGTCAAGTTAAAATTGGCTGAAACATCAAATGGGCTTCATTCTAATTGCTACAGAACTTGGGTCATAGATGCCCCTTGAAAACCTTCATATGTTAATGAGGTAAAGGGTCACTTACCAAGGTCAAAAGGTCATATAAGGTCAAGTTATAAAATTGGCTGAAAACATCAAATTGATATAATTTGAAAATCAAAGTCCAGTTTCAAACAAACTTGGGCCAAACATACAACATGGAAACATTTATATGATGATAAGGTCAAGGGTCACTTGTGCAGGTCAAAGGTCATCTGAGGTCAAGTTTTATAGGAGTGAAAGAAAGGTGAATCATAAAAGCAGGCGACACTGCTTGTTGAAAGTCAAATCTCCTGCTACTCGGAACGTTTTACAAAAATGTAAAAGCAAAAGCTACTGTGATCATCTTTGTTGGCAATATCAGCGATTCTTTCATTATATTACACAACAGTGATTTGTTGAGTCAAAAAATGGGTACTTATCTACAATAATGTGCATAATTTTTAACTGCATAGGTGATTTAGCAAAATTCTAAACTTAGTGTTATATATCACATTTACATGTTAGTTGTTTTATTCATTGCTATCTCTTTGTTGAAATAAAAAAAAATGCTTAAATTCCATCCCAAATCTTTCTGCCTCACTCCTGTACACCTTGATTGACAAATATGTCAGTTTCTCTACCCTGGGAGCTTATCAATGGTGGTAACGTCCTTTGGGAGCAGAGTACATAAGCATCTTAATTCATGTGTCTGAGGATCTGCCCCCCCCCACTCCAGTTACCTTGTTGCTGTGAACTACCAATTAGGCCATGAGGATATCTATCATAGTGCATTGCTGCCTGTGCTAGTTCTTGTCTTTTTAATTCCTCACCTTTGCAAGTTATGCCAAAAAAAGTAAGCATGAAAGGGTAATTGATGTATACTAAATGACATTTGCCTGTAATATCTGCATAGTTAAATGGATTTAAACCATTTGTTGATAATCAATTTGTTGATAAGATTAAAGGTCACATACCAAGGTCAAAGCTCATGTGAGGTCAAGTTGTAAGATAGGCTGAAAATGTAACATTGACCTCATTTGAAAAGTTGAAGTTCAATTGGAACCAAACTTGTTTTTTTGAATATTACTTGCACACCCTCGTTTGTTTATGAGGTCAAATTCACATTAAGGTCATATGAGGCCTATCATTTTCAAACCGTGATGCCGTGATATTTTTTTATAAAAGGGAAGAAATTGCTTTCTGAAATTGGGAAAAGAACATGTGTAATTATGATTGAGCAAAGTAAATGATCACACTCTATGGAATGGAAAATAAGGGAATATATGTAAAAATTGTTTCATGTTTTTGTATTTTGTTTCAGTGTAAAGGATCCAGTACCAAACCTCGCCACCCAGGCCTACCTACTAAGACAAGCAAGCCCTGTAAGACTACTGTGGGCTGTAGTAGACACCAATGGTGACGTAGCCTTCTATTCTTTACAAGATGTCGAAGTGCCTGTTGATATTATGGTCGGCTGGTAGTGGGACTTGGGTTCCTGTCCTGAGTTTACTAATCTTGCTTTGTAAACAAAGTTTGCTACCAAAAATATCGAACCTTACTGATAATGTGATGATTTGTAATTAGATCTGTGTATTGTATTTATATTTTACTTGAGCTGCTGTAAAATACATATATTTTATCCATTTTGGACAGATTTTTCAGAGTTTGCTTGAGAAGTGGAAGAACTTCACCCATGATTTCCGGTTCTTAATACAGGCCTAGGCAAGACTGACCAAATGAAATTTTTTTTCATTTGCTTATTTCATTTTGGACATTTTTATAAGTTTTCCATGAGCTTGACTCACATTTGGTGGTAACCACTTCCTCCCTTCAGTAGATGAGGGTTAAAGGATAAAAAAAAAGCTATGGGAGTGAAAAAATTTGAACAAATCTGTGGGAAAATCTGCTATAGACAGTGGAAACTTGTTAGTACGAAATCGCTTAATACGAAAAACCGGCTAGTACGAGCGGAAATACGCGGTCCCGTTTGATTCCCTATGCTTTGTGTACAAAATAAATCGTTTACTACGAGGTAAATAGTGTGAAAACCGCTTAATACGATCACAGAATGCGGCCCTGGCGGAACGTTTTTTCATTATGTAATTACCTGATAACACAAGCTATTTTCATGAAATTATCCCACCACGAAATTTTGCCCATGAAGTCCAGAATGAAGTCGGAAATCCTGCGGACAAATATGCATTGGGATTGCTACGGTAATTTCCTCGCCATTTCACTTATCCATCACCCACTGGTAATCGCCAATAGTTATAGCCTGAGTTAATTACGCCCTCTTCAATTTTCGCATTGCATTGTACTTTTGCGTATGATTGAATAAAATATGTTATTGTTAAGCATCCCAGCACACATGGCGAGGAGACGGAACAACAAAAATGTGTGTAAATATGGTGGATCATTTGTACCGTGTTTCGAAAGGATTAACTATATAAAATCATGCACATAGAGATGTAAAATGAAAGTTTTAAAAATATGAATTAATTTTTAAGTAGAATGTACTTTTATCAACATTAGAATTTGATGTAAACACTGAAACGTGTAAGTATAAGCAAATTACGGTGAATTCCCTGGCAACGCTTCAACAAGTCAAACTAGCATGACTACCGGGCATGACTAGCGCTGCCGATGCCGGTTAAGGCTAATTCTGCTGCTGGGAGTGGGGTTGACAGTAATTTTCGCTGGCTTATGTACATGTATCTTGATACATGTACATGAAGTTTAATACGAATTCCGGACAATACGAGCTACAGAAGTCGGCCCCGGCGATTTCGTACTAACGAGTTTCCACTGTAGGTACATTTCACTTGGTAGAACCTTGTGAGGTGCCTGGATTACCTTAATTCTGCATGGGCTGTCTTGGTCTGACCCGAATAACTATTCAACAGTTAAAGTTAGAGGTCCATGATATGGCCTTATCACTAAAGACCTCTTCCCTAGAATCCTTACTGAAAGTGTTCAAAATGTTGATATCTGAAGAAGTCTGGGTTAAAGGATGTTTGGTTTGGAAGTTACGAGCAAAAATGTGCTACATTTTGGTTGACCAATATTAATTTTACACAGAACTCCATGGGCTTACAAAATCACACTTGTAGCTCTGACGTCAAAATGGATTGAAATATTGGCGCCAAACTTTACAGATTGGGGTGAAGGACTTTTTTAATCAAATTAAAACTTTATCTCCTTAAATCAGGTCATCCCGCTTTAAAGATATTCAAGAAAGTCACTTTCTGCTCAGATTTTGAATTTTCAGGTGAGGGTAAATGCATTTTTTTCCCTGGGTGGGCATATTTGTATCAAAAGATAATGTTCAAGATCATGATTTTTTTATTTTTCAAAGTGACACATTCAGGTCTGCTTTTTGAAATTATGTGAGCAATACCACAGAGCGCAGACCTTTTGCTTAGCAATACCACAGAACGCATAGCTTTTGCACAGCAATATCACAGAGTGCAGATCTTTTGCTCAATTGGACGGTATGAAGTTAGTATTCTGCCAACACTTAAATTCGGCACCCATAACATGCGGTTTATTCCGTTAAAGGCACTATCAGTGATTTGTCAAATCAGAAAATGGAAAAAATAATCAAAAATCAGATTTTTGCATGTCTCGAACAAGTATAATTATCCTAATATACCCTGCAAGTTATAAGGCTGAAAGCAACCTAATAAAGACAAAATCGGATATTTTAGTCATTACTGTCAGTACAGACACTTTCTACAACATGTATTTGAATGGAGATTCATATCTTTGAACAGTGCTGTTTTCTTCCTTTTTTGGCATTTTGTATTTGGAAAAAATAACTTTAATTCTACAGATTTATCCTTTACTTTTAGACTACTCTTGCAAATTTCAAGTATTTTGACTCTTGGGTGGATCACTGATAGTGCCTTTAACATTGTCAAATTCTCAGGGTGGTGGCAGAATACTAAATTCTTTCCACTTGGACTAGTTGTACAAAGTCATGCACCAGACTGGTTGTCAAGCAGCATACTTCTGAAATTGTCTGTACACACGCACAAAAAAATTTCAACAATCCATTCTTTTGTTATGAAGATCACATCTGATACTTGAATTGTGCCAAAGTAACATTATGTGAAAATCACACTGAATTGCATTTTATAAATGCATGAAATCCATATCCTAGTTGATCCGGTTCAGTCGGTTGTTCCATTGCAGAATTGAAGGCTGGAGACTGATGGTCCATAATATTCAACAGTTGAAAGTTAGAGGGCCATGAATATGGCCTTATCAATAAGACCTCTTCCCTAGAATCCTTACTGAAAGTGTTCAAAATGTGATATCTGAAGAAGTCGGGGTTTTAAAGGATGTTTGGTTTGGAAGTTAATGAGCAAAAGTGCTACTTTTGGTGACCAATATTAATTTTACACAGAACTCCACCTGAGGCTTACAAAATCACACTTGTAGCTCTGACGTCAAAATGGATGAAATATTGGCGCCACACTTTACGATGGGGGTGAAGGACTTTTTAATCAAAATAAAACATTTATCTCCTTAAAATCAGGTAATCCGCTTTAAAGATTCAAGAAGTAACTTCTGCTCAGATTTTTGAATTTTCAGGTGAGGGTTTAAATGATTTTTTTTCCCTGGGTGGGCATATTGTATCAAAAGAAATGTGGCAAGATCATTGATTTTTTTGATTTTCAAAGTGACACATTCAGGTCTGCTTTTTTGAAATTATGTCAGCAATACCACAGCGTGCAGACTTTTGCTTAGCAAGACAACAGAGCGCATAGCTTTGCCACAGCAATATCACAGAGTGCAGATCTTTTGCTCAATTGGACGGTATGAAGTTAGTATTCTGCCAACACTTAAAAATTCGGAACCCATAACTGCGGTTATTCCTTTAAAGGGCACTATCAGTGATCTGTCAATCAGAAAATGGAAACAAATAATCAAAAATCAGATTTGGCATGTCTCGAAAAAGTATAATTCTCCTAATATTACCCTGCAAGTTTATTAAGGCTGAAAGCAACCTACTAAAGACAAAATCGGATTTTTAATCATTACTGTCAGTACAGACACTTTTACAACTTGATTTGAAGGAGATTCATTATATTGTTGTATCATAAGTGCTGTTTTCTTCCTTTTTTGGTGCTTTGTATTTGGAAAAAAAATAACTTTAATTTACAGATTATCCTTTACTTTAGTACTCTTGCAATTTCAAGTATTTGACTCTTCGGGTGGATCATGATAGTGCCTTTAAACATTGTCAAATTCTCAGGGGGGTGGCGAATACTAAATTTTCCACTTGGACTAGTTACAAAAGTCATGCACAGGACTGGTCGTGTCACGCAGTATAACATACTTATGAATTGTCTGTACACACGCACAAAAAAAATTCAACAAACCCATTCTGTTGTTATGAAGATCAATTGATACTTAAATTGTGCCAAAAGAACATTAGTGAAAATACAATGAATAATTGCATTTATAATGCATGAAATCATATCTAGTGATTCCGGTTCAGCGGTGTTCATTGCAGATTGAAGGCTGGAGACTGATGGTCCATAGAGTCAGTGCTGCTGGATCAGGTTGACAAATAAGGGCATACACTTAGACCATAAGAGGGTGTTAACCCATCCACATATAATACCGTATAATTGGGAATAAAGGATTTACAACATTCCCATAATGCATCTAGTGAGGTGCCCCCATTTTATCCGGGGAACTAATGCCTTATGAGGTCATGGGATTTCACGCTTACCTCACTCCCATTGTATTTTCAGGGTTGTGTAGTATACGTAGTGTGTTAGTCTTTTTTTAAGTTATTTTTGTGCACTGCAGGGGGATCGTTTGATAGAATGGGCTTTAATAAGCTTTTGTTATTATTTTTTCGTAGTAATCACAGATCACATTCCACATCAAGGGAAATGTAAAACCTAATAATGGTATAGAAAAATGAGAAAATGTAAGTGCCAGCCATAAAAGGTCACATTTTATTGGGTCAAAATTTCAAAAACTTAAGGGTGGGGATGGTTCGCATCCAGGTGAGGGGTTGTAGTTTCCAGTCAGACCTCCTGAAAAATTCTCATCAGGCAGGTCTGGTTGGGTTACACTTTTTTTTCATCATCATGTTAATGTCCATTTGGGAAAGAGTTCAATATGTACCCCCTTTATGATTGTACAGAACAAATTATTTTTTATTTATGGCCGTACATAACAAATACCCTACCCCAAGGCCAAACAATAAAAAAATAATGTGTTGACTTGTATAACTTTGAAGAAGGTACATATGGAACTCTTGCCGTCATTTGTACTAGTCCATATGGACCATCCACCAACAAAAGGGCTTGTAATATGTTGATTTTTCGACTTTTTGAGATTTCATAACCTTTTGAAAAGGGGGCACTTCAGAATTAAAATGGTAACTACATGATGCATTTGGATATATCAGAAGTCAAAATTAGCCAATGAAGTGCGGCAGCTTTAAAAAGGACAGTTCTGAGAAAAATGCCTCCAAAGTATTAGGATGCAAAAAAGGCCTATTTTAAGGAAGCACAACAAACCAACTAGCAAGGGTGTGTTCCCCGGCGTTAATCCTCATGAAAAATTAATTGTTGAAATCCTTTCATTGAAATTAAAAAGAAAAATAGAAAGGTTCAAACTTCTTGCATAATTAATTAGTGTTAATTGCGAAGCGAATTGCAAAACTTTAACAATACACCGTCATTTTCAAGTGCAAAATGTTGTTTGGCATGTTTGCTTTATCATGAAAAGAAAAAAAAGTTTCTTACATGTTCAAGAATGTCCTAATTTCATTGAAATAAGTCAAGTAATAATTTTAATTACATTGTAATAATGGTACACAAGTTGATATTAAATATACCAGGGTCACTTATATTTGGTATGACACACATTTTTTGTTCTGTATCAATTACTAAAATTTCAAACATTTTCATTGTTAAACTTTTGTGAATAGGCTGCAAATTATCTATTAAAATTAATTTGGTTATGTAATTTTGAACAATTAATACTAAATAATAATAAAGAATTTGAGTATGCTCAGTAAACTGCGAAAATGTTCCTACAATTGGAAAAAGAATACATGTAACAAAGAGTAACAATGCCGCAAGAGAGTAAACAAACAAGGAGTTAGACTTGGTAACATCATAAAAAATGCTAAACACAAGACATTACATTTCGCATTAATACTATTAGGCTTACCAACGCTCGTTTTACTCTGTGCACTACACTGCCATGAGTAGCACTAGACGATCCCGGCTCCATGCCCCAAAATACGGCAACATTTACAACAACAGAAAAGCAATCGCATCATCAGCCTATGCCCAACATTAATTTGAATATTTAATATGAATAACTATTATCTCAAAAAGTGGTTAGATTATAATATAAAACGGGTATTTTATCCCGCGATACAGTAGCAGTGTTTGTAAAATAATGCGAACAGCTGATCGAGTGACATTTCTCACACTTAAAGTCATGATAAATTCCAGTCGCAGCGAGCGATTTTATTGCTCGTGAGCATGCGTAACACTTGATCAGGGGTCGAAAATCGGGGGGGGGGGCATATGCGCACGTCATCGCTCGCTGCGACTGGAAGATATGTGGGCTCGACATAGCTCTTACAAGGTCAAGTGGACCACAATTTCACAAATAGGGTTTCTCCTTTCCATTGTCTTAGTAACCAGGTTGCAGCCAACGGGCCTTTGAAAACGTTCTTTTAATTGGTCAAATTCGTCAACAAGTAGCATACGAACTGCTAAAAAAGAAAGGTACCAAATTCTCAGGTTTGTTTTGATGCCACATTTGCCCGGGTCAAGTGTACGTGTTGTTTACCGAATTTTTTTTTTGGGGGCGCTGAGAATAATGGCATGGAAACATTCTTTCGAAAGTTACTGACAATTTGGGATAAGTCTGAAAATGCTACCCCCCACAAAAGTTGGATTTTCAAAATTCAGGACATAATAGTGGCTATGATTTTTGTGTGACGTTGAGAAGTGTATAATAATTCATTTTTGCAAAATCTCAAAAAAAATGAGAATGACCGGTACGTGTATTTGGCCTATAGCTCAGAATCAATATCGGCGACTTTACAGCCCTTTCGTCGTGGCGGTCACATATACAAACATCTTTTATAGATCTCAATGTGAAACTTCTGTACATAGTTTATATAACATTACCCTTGCATTATGACAAAATACTCGGTATCCACTCAGCTCTTACTTTGTTTGAAACAGGTAGCATTCAAAACCTTAAAAGCCATCATAGTTACTGCATTGCCATGCAGTGCTGTGAAAATGGATAAAAACCACCTCTGATCAATACAGCAGCAGAAGTGTTAATGTAATTTGAATGTGTTGCTGCGAATTGACGGTCGGAGATAGGAGATAGTTTTCATGTATTACATAACATCGAGAGCTGAAACAATGTAGTTGCAAAAACAACTCTGCAGAATTCTTTGTCGGCCAGGAGAGGATTATGCTAGTGGAGTGCCTAAAACAATCAAAGTCTGAAGTCAGGACTAATCATTGCTGACAATGCGTCGGCAGATTGACCTGTGAACAATGCGTCTTTTGTTAAACGAATTGATACTGAATAGACTAAAAGAGGAGTGTGCAAAAAAAGCATCTTGCATATCGGCTACTCATTTAGTCATTTTCCCCTCATTCATTTAGATTAAAACGTCCATGCAGTAGCATTCTCTGAAATAGCTTTTGTGCATGATTCGAGAAGTCCAAGGTCATGCACACTATCAGTCATTGCATCGTACTGAGTCATTTTGTAATACATTCAGAGAGACTAGTTTCCAAGAGCATCAAAAAATATCTTGCGTTGGCGTTAGGGATTGCATGATTGATTTCATGCTTTTTGGATGAATGACAAAATGTGTGATATAAGATCATATACTTGCGTGTTCTAGTACATGTAAATAGTGCATAAAATTATATTTGGCTATATATGAAATAATATTGTTTTGTCTGTCTGAGTGCTCAGTTTGTAAATAATGTCCAGAAGACAAATGTGGTATGGCAAAGACAAAAAAAGTTACCAAAAATGGTGTTTGTTTTTCGAGATTTTGAAACTGATATTGTAGTGGGTTTATTCATGAGGTGAGAGCACAAAGTGTTTTTTTGGGTGATTAGGTATCACCATTCATATAGGAGTTTGGATTTTGGAAGTATTTCAAGAAGTTCAAAGCCTATAAGCATTATTTTGCCTGAAAGTTGTGATAGATACTAACAACTTGCAACAGTGTTTCTTTAATAAGTGGGTGTTGGGAGTGTATCATCTTGAACGTAACCAACTAAAAGATGTTCATTAGTATACAGAATTGGTGAAAAAGCTTCACAGCAGTTCGATAGGCAACAGTGTCCCATTCTGTTATTCCCACTAATGAATGACCCAGCTGTTAGATTAACACAGTCCTCCCAGTTAGAGGCACTATCAGTGATTGCTTTATCAAGAATCAGATTTGGATTTTTGTTAACAAGTATTTGCTGATGAGAAGCATGTTAGAATGTTCGAATAAGACTGTTGAGGTCAACGTAGCTCACGCTAACGTTGGTAAGATCCACTGATCACATTGATCCAAAACACTACGATGGCATAATTATAATTCGGACACAGGTGGCATGAGCCAAAGCTTTTAACCAGTAACCATGATGGATAATAAGCACACTACATCAGTGAATAGGTATCTTAGTGAAATCAACATAATAAAGATAAAATTGGAATGTTGACAGGTTCCGTATGTGTGTGAACACTTACTGCAGCCAGCTTTTTCCTTTTTTGTCATTTTCTATTTAAAGACTTTATGAATGTTCTAATCCTCCTCTTTCCAAGAACTACCCCTGCAAAACTGCCAAAATTTCAATGCTGTATGGCTGGGAAACTCATTCTCATCTCTTTAAAGGGACTAAGCAGCGATTTGCTGATCTGAAACAAAAAAAAAAAAAAAAACAGGTTCCTATTTTTGATTTTTGTTACTGGTTTGCGTTGTGCTAAGATACCTGCAAGTTGTGGCTTGAACTCCGGTATTAAAGACAAGGCAGGACTTTTATTAGATTCTGAAATTTCTATAGGTACATATAAAAATTCAAATTGAGATAAAAAAAATAAAAAACAGCTATCCCTGGGAATCTCCCAGGATTTTTTCAGGAAAGGGTATTGTGACCATGACTGTACAGTTTAACGCCAAACACAAACATTATTGATCTTTGTTTATTCCTACGGGAGTAAACTACAATCAGCTGTGTAGATTTTAAGACACCCGTCGCTGTATGCCTATTTGCAGGAGGACAGATGAACAACTTTCCTCAAATACTTCATAATTGGGATATTTGTTGATTTTCCATACAGTAAAGGAGTTTAATGGAAGTGTACCACAATTAAGCCTGATTCAAAGTTAAAAAAATGCTTCCTGACATTTAAAAAAAAATCTCTTGCATTATCGCTTATTATCCATTATGTAGTGTCTTAAACAAAGAAATTGCTCATCGAGCGTCAATAAGATTATTATGTAGTTAACTGATCTTGGTTTGGTATATTTATTATAAGGTTATTATTTTGTTCCTTTGGTCATGGTAATGTAAGCATTTATGAAATGTGTGAGATACATATTATTTGCTTCAATAAGTATGATTTTGTATTCAAATTGCAAATAAATGGGGTGTTCAAAATTCAGTCTTGTGTGGTTAGGAGCCATGTGTAACAAAGAATTTGTCTTAGTGTAGTTGATCTTATGGCACCAAGATATTTTTCTCTCAAAACTTAAAACTTTGTGTTACATAAAAAAAAACCCAAACCAAAGCATGGTTTAATATTGAACTTGGCATTCCCAACTGTATGGTTTCTCGGTTGTGAAAGAAAAGGGTTGGAAGTGAGTAGGATGCAAATGAGAATAAGTATGATGAAGAAGGATGTATAACCTGGAAGCTTAAAACTATACATTATAACTATCTTGTAACCTTTAAAGGAAGAACCCTAAAAGAATAACATACAGTGTCTCCTATACATGTAACGAATTCTGATTGAATTCGTGAGTGGTAATGAAAATAAAAACAGAATAATATTAAACATAAATGTTTAAAAACAATCTGGTGAATCATTCCCTCTTTAAAAATTTGCTAACCATAAAAATTAATAAAAATTGACATGGTCATAAAACTATTTCAAATACGTACTAGTGTAAAATGGTATGGGACATGGCCGGCACTGTAGCATCATACACATTCACTGTAAAATTGTAAAAACTTGTATGTCCTATGGCGTGTATGATGCTTCTGTGAAAGCTGTTCTCCGTAGCGTTATACATTGTTTGTGTAGAAAGCACTCGCTCAAATTATGTTTACATTATTTTGTTAATAAGTATATATAATATGGGTTACATTTAAAGGAGCTTGTATTGTTTTCTTTAACAAAATACATAGAAGTCATTTTTTTTGTGTACACAATTTATATTTTTTAAAATAATTTGCACAAGTTACTACTTGTGCACAAATTATAACAAAATTATAAGTCAACTGTATTACATTAATATACTTTTCTATACGTCTGTATATCAATTCACAAAAGAAAACCCAAATTTTCCAGTGTTAATTGGGTTCTACACGGAAAGCCCTTGTGAAATGACATTCTAATGAAATAAATTAATGGATTGCCTGCTTCCCCCACCTACGACCCCACCCTCTGGTCACTGACTTCACCTGTCACAATGGAGATTTTGGTCATTGGAAGAAAAGCTATTTTTTAAAGCCCAGTCAACCCCCTGTTGCCTTGGGGACTTCTGAACATGAATGTAATACGAAGGTCGCGGTTTGAATCCGGCCAAGTGCCTGTTTTTTGGTTTTCAACACTATCGTGCGCTGCCATCTCTAGGGAAAGATAATAAATATACATCTTGTCTACCCTGGGAATAAGTAGTTAAAGGGCTGACTCAGAGATTTCGAAATATAATTATTTGGGTAGAAATTAAATCTTTATAACTAAAGATAGTATGAATCGGATTTTCCGGGTTCATGAAGTTAAACTGTATGCACAGTATAACAGTGCCATAGGATACCGTGTTATGACACAAATTCCGGATTGGAATTTTATACCAAAGTTTTTATGATTTCTATTGAGGACTTGATTGAGCCTAGTTCTGTCTCAGTGATTAATATAGGGACAAGCAGGATGAACATACCAAAAAACACAACATGTTTGAAAATTGAAGGGAGCCCTTGGGAAATCTGAGTCAGCCTGTAAATTCATGTAAATGACACTGTTCTGATACTATCCGATAGGAAAGGAAGGACACCTTTTTCCAAACCTAACACCTTTAGATGATATTTATCGCTCCTTTACTAACACTGGCTTGATAGCCTAGTTGGTAAGAGCATCATGCATGTAATACGAGGTCGGTTGTTCAAATCCGGACCAAGCGCACATTTTTGTTTTCAACCAGAGTGCGCTGGAGGAGATCTTCAACCCAAAGCATTCAGGGCCAAAAACTTTCTTGAGTCTGCTCTTCATGTACATGTAGATCTGTTGAGAAATGATCAAGCGATCGATGTATACCAGGACCTCCAGCAAGTTCAATCTTGGGAGATGCCTTCATGGGACTGCACCTAAAAAGTTGCAGATTGCACTCCAAAGTCTGGGCATCCTTCTCAAAAGATAGAAAGCCATACAGTGGGCGTAACCAGCTTTTTTTTTCAAAGGGCCAGGGTAAGACGGGTAGACCAAATTTTTTTCACAGTCGGAACGAAATTCTAAAGGGGGGGGAGCAATTACTGGACCATACAGCAGTGCTGGCGTAAAAAGGCATTTTATATTATAACATCTACAATGTGTCTGGTACCTTATGCGGCCTAAATCAGCCAATTAGCATATATTACAATTTGTATACTATAAAAGGCCTATGTTGTATGTAAAATGACAAATGTGCAGCAAAAATCACTATTTTGCGGGGGCAAGATTTCCCACGGGGGGGGGGGGGGGCCGCTGCCCCCACCCCCCACCCCCACCCCACCCTCTGGTTACACCACTGAAACTAGTAGGTCAGGTAGATGGCGTATTCCCGTATCCACATTTTAAATTCAATCAGTGTAAACCACTGCCCCTAGCTGTAAGGCTGTGAAATGGCCTCTTGGATATGGGGACTCTGTATGACTCTGTCCAGGGGTCCATAAGACCAGACTCCTTTACACTAACATCATTGGTGATACGTATGGTGAGAGTTGACTCTGATGTATGCCATTATCCAGAGAGGTTTCGGTTAAGTGAAGGTGCAACTCCTCAAGGTCTGTGTCAGCTAGGATGATCTGATGCTCAGCTTGGTTGGTTAAGCCAAGATTCCCATTAGTGGGTTGCTACAATTTGCATACTTTGGAAAACATCAGGAACTGTTTTTTGTCTCAAATGAATAGGTCCCATTGGAAAATTAGATCCTTTCAGCTGATAGGGCTTTGATGTATTGTGCAGAGGAAATCTTGAGTGTGCACCTTTGTTTCTCCATTCGGTGTACATCAATGTGTAACACTGTGTGGAGGTAATACATGGCAGTGACCTGTTTTGGGTATTACCATAGTTGGGGGGTGGTGGAATATCCAGCCAACCCCTTAATGACCTCCAGTTCACTTTATAGTTTAAAGCCGTTTGGAGGGTCAAACAATACTTCTTGGGAGGTACTGGATTTGTTATGGAAAAATCCAATAACTTCATGTAGCTGTCTGGCTGATGACCATATTCTTCCAAGAATGAAAGTGTAGGGCTTTTTTTCCAAATTGCTATCACTGCCTACTCTCATCGCCATCAAGATGCTGGAATTATTGGCAAAATGGATTGATTTCAGGGTTCTGGCTGGAAGCTTTTCCTACCAAGCCCTGCACTTCTTAAGCAATCCTCTGACAAATGTTTTTGTTACCTTTATAGTTTGCCAACAACTTATCATGCTCTGGGAGCTTTGGTAGGTGGTAAAAAGTAGTCCCTATAACACTGCTTTCCACCTAGTGAAAACCCATTTAATGGTACTCTCATGTAATGGTCCTTGGTAGTACCCACAAGGTACCTCTTCACAAGGTGGGTCAAACTTCATCTAGAGGTAATTAGAGTCATAGCCCCAAAATGGTCGCCGCATCAAATTGGCTTGGTGTATCCACACAGCATTTTTCATATAATTGGATATAAGGGTCCATGGATACCATAGTCTGCATGTTGGTGCCTATTTTTGACCTGGTGGCTCAATATGCCCTTGTCCCCATATCAAAAACTGTGACGACAGATATACATGCCTTGGTGAATGCTGTATTTTAACTATATGTCCTTCATAATGCCAACACTATCAAAAAGGATTGATTTTAATTGTAACTGCTTTTAACCAAGGTGTTCAAAGTAAATGACCCAAGTATGGTCAGAGTTTTCATATAACGAATATGTCTGCTTCCCCACATGTCACCAAAAACACCTGATTACAATATTTGACTTTAATTGATATAGCTGTTTGGATTGTCGAAACCAAATGTTATACTAAATTGTTGACCATAGGACAGTGTGTTTGTAATTATGTGGTTAAACCACACTGTGGAACATTTTTTGTTCATAACTTCAAAATGAAACACTCCTGGGCCTTAAATTTCACTGGGTAATGAGAAAGTAATGATTTCTCTGATACCAAAATCTTCAAGGGATTTAGCAAAAATGCGAGAGAATCGAAAAATCTGTGTCAATCGGCATGAGCACTGCTTTGTGTGAAAAAAAAACTGAAGTGTAACAAGAAATCGAAGCCGTAGTTAGCCGTAGCGAACGGATCTGTCGCCCATGCGGCCAGGGGCCCAGGGGGCCCGCTTAAGGGCCCTGGCGGTCCAGGGGCAGCGCCCCGCGGGGGTCCAGGGGCAGCGCCCCCTGGAGCTCCAGGGTTTTAGCTATTTTGGAGCCCTATAAAAGACCATTTTGAAGGGGAAAATTGTGTGTGGAAATATTGTCATTTTCAGCCATTTATTGAACTAATTAACACCTACCAGTACTGTTGATATATAATTTACACTTTTCCTAGTTCTGCTTCTGCTTTGCTTTTGCTCTTTTCTTTTCCACTAGTGCTTCAAGGGCTTTCTTCCTTGCAAGCTCCCTTTTAGCTGTAAATTTATCCAAGGATGTTTTGTCCATTTCGTTAGCCGATCTCTTGTAGTGGGCCTTGTAGTCACTTTTTCTTTGGTGCTCTAGCTCCACAGTCAGCTTTATAGCTCGTGCTGCGCGGGTCATGTTGAAGGTGAGTACGTGGTTGGGCTCCTTGAACACTTCAAGAGCCTTGCTGGCCTGGCCATCATATAAGATTCCCGTCTGTAAGTGAAAGAGATCAAAGGGGGGGTGTTTTTCATCCTGCTTGACGCGCATCGCGGTGTCCGCCATTATGCTGACCTACTTTCCTCCCCAAGACGGGCCATGAAAGAGATAGCCCAGCTTTTACTACCATTCCCGAGGGTTGGGTATTTGCTTAAAGGCAAGTCTTTATCCCACACCTCACACTGATAACTTGGTCATCAAAGTCTGGATCCGGTTAGCCAGTGTTGAAATTTTGTACCTCCAACTCATAAATACTTTGTTGCTCTTCACTTAACCTGACTGGTAGCAGATGTACAAGTTTTTTTCATTACTTGCAGGTTACACTATGTCCTCTGGCCAAAGGATCTAAAGAAGACAGAGCCTGCAATGTTCATTGCTAAAGGTAACTTTGCCTGCAAATACATCCCACATGCCTTGTATGCTTCAGCAGTGGGTCTTCAATAAATCTGGACTAACTTGCATTCCTTCCCTCTTTCCTTTTCTGATGTTTACGGCTCCTTGCACCAATGAAGACATCCCCACTAGACATGTAGAGCTCACGTTCTCCAGTTAGTTTCTTTATTCGATGCATTCCACATTCAATGGTTCAGACTTCAAGTACAGCTAGGAAATTTTAACAGTTTTTCTTGCTCGTCATGTGCCTTGTGGATCAGTGAGATTTGTTCTCTGAAAGAGCATACATCTGCTTTCAGTATTGCAGAGTTGCCTTGGTAGAGATGCATTAATTAAAAGAACTCTGCAGCCTGGTACAAAACCTCTCTCAAATAGTCTCTTCTTTCGAGCTGCACCATCATTTGTCAGTTTCTTTTGAAGCGAGTTTCTCAGGAGTTTCGGTACTATTTCGGTTGCTTGACTTAGATTGTGTCTCTTCCTGAGACTACAAGGCACTGCTTTGTAAGTAATTTCATTGGATGATGGGAGAAAGCCATAGGAAAAATTTGAATACGCATCCACCAACCATGTGGATAGACCACGTCGTAACATCACCTACCTGGGTGATATGAACCGCTCTGGCATTGTGAAGCCCAATCCAATTCATCTCCCAGATTTCACTCAGGATATCTCGCAGATCTGGCGCCCACTTGAAATCATGTTTAGATGTCAAATAAGAACATGCTGCGCTACAATTTCAGGAAATTGTTTGCCGAATTTCTTGGTTGAGTTATGAATATGGTGACAGATGTCCCGTCAATGTCAACTATATGTTTTGCCTTGGTGTCCTCAATGCGCTTTCCAATCCTGAAAATCAAAAAAATTAAGGGCTACACCGTGAAATTTATGCAATAACTGTATCATGTGAAAGATTGGATGTCACTCTTGTCCTCAATTCCCCTCATGACTAGTCCCACTTTGTATACTCTTATCTCTAACAATGCGTGTTACTTCTCAAAACAAAGGTCACTTCAAATCTGGAGCTCCAACAGGGTAATACATGCAACTTGTTATTTTAAATCTCACTTTTGGCTTCCACGCATCACAGCACAGCTGTCCATTAACAGTGAGACAAGGTTTTCCCACGGAATTTGATGTTCATCAAACAGCTTGACTATGACTATATGAACTCTCTGAGTTCACCAGTGACATCTGCAACAGATTGCAATGTTCACCGACAAACTCATCTTCTTCAGAGTGTACGTGACTAATATTGCCAGGATCTTCTTATTGTTATACTTGTAGCTTCATCTCTGTTCACGAACAAGTGTTCCTGATGCTTTGCAAAGGTCTTTTTTCATGATTGTTTCTTTTAAGACCATATTGCATCTTGTAGGATGCTGATGTCCTGTGTCCCATTGAAAAGTTCGTCTAAAGCTCGGTTTATCTTTGCAAGTTCCTTCGCTGTTTTGATGATTACTGGAGCCATTGTAAAAGGCAGTGAATGCTCTGCTACGGTGCCTAGTACGCATATTTCCTGTTAATAAAATTAAAAAACCGTTTTAAAAAAAACAAACACAAAAACATTAAAAAAACCTCTTTGATATTTTTGGTTTGGAATTTTTGGCAAGTACTTGGCAGTGTTAATATTGTTGGGGGTCCAAATCAAACACTCATGAATAAAAACTAATCACATCCACTTGTAAAATATTATTAATGCTTCACCTGTTGGCTGTGAGTTATTTAAAAACATTGAAACATAAGTACCTGTTGCGTGCTACTCTATCGTCATTTGTTCACACTACGTTTGGGTTCAGTTGATGGATTTTGTTCTATAGCAAAAGGTGGCAAGAGACCTGCAGAAAGGGATTCAAACCAGATGGAGTGTACCGTACTGGATGATGCCTTGACCTGTATTAAAACATGTTACATCGGATTTTAAAATCAAAGACAACAATGAATTTAACCATCACTTACTTGCAAGCATAATTGGATTGATATCGCCTAGATTTTGAATTACATGTAGTTCACATAGGAAAAAAAAATAATGATTCCGTTACTTTTTAATCACAAGTATATCTCTAAAGACCATCTCACACTGTGACGATTTGGCGATGTAGGCTAACGAACATCAACGTCGACGTCAAGCACCGAACATCAGACATAACAGCAGTGGCCGCAGCGTGGGCCAAGCATAATCCCCACCGAGAGCCGACAACACCCAATGATTGGCGTCAAAAATTTGCAGCTTATTCGTCTCTTACGTTACCCCTCGACTCGTCACAGAGTGAGACAGAAGGCCACTATTACTGTTATCACTGTCATTTTGGAAAACATCATACCATTTCAACTTCGTTATTTAATAATATTGTTATTTAAAAGAAAATGATTTAATATTTTTAATTTTTTTGTATAAAATTAAAAACAAATGATGTCTTACTTTTTCTCCGTCCACACCTCTGCTCTCCAATGTTAAATCAATTTTTGTCAAATGTATAATGAAAAAAAAGGTTAAATAAATTATGACAACAAGATTACAAGTAATTGTAACACAAAAAACAAACATAACCTAAAACAGTGAATGTCCCTTTAAAGGCTCATAACTGAAACGAAACCGCCTACTGACTTAGGCATGGTACCAGAAGATCGAGCTCTTTAAAATAAAGTATCGCTGAAAAAATCGACAGACTTCCGCCCGCATGTGGGGCTTTTTGAGAAAAGCTCCCACGGAAACAAAGTCAAAGTTCGAACTGTATAAAATCTTAACATAAACATCCGAAAATGCTTCATTCGTTCGGTTAATATTGTGGTGGTTAAAGTCCGGGGAATGTTAATGTTGGTTAGGTTATGATAGACTATGAGTTACAACATTTCATGAATTATGAACATTGCGACATCGTATTTACTGACTAGTCATGCTTCATGCATGCCGAGTTAGTACTAGTGTTCGCCCGGGATTTACAGTTCACTGGTTGTTGCTGTTTGCCATTTTGGTCATTTGCAACTTCAGTCCAACTTAAAGCTTACTTCAGAAGCTTCAAGTGCAAGTTGTAAAATAATTGAACGACAGCAAATAACAGTATAACAGTATTTTGTCATAAGCCAGAAGAATTGATATATAATTACCTGATTCCAAGCGTCGTTTCGTCCTTCGTTCGCGGAAACGGGCCCGGTGTTTGTCAAGCTTTGCATGCTGTCAGTGATTGAAGCCCCACTGCCTACTTCCCGATCCCACACCAAGACACCACGCGACGCCGGGGTTTTTCAATTTCCTGTAACCATTGCCAGCTAAATGCTGGTCGCGTCCCCCTCTAACAAATCTTGTCACACCAAAAGGACCAATTCCATCTATTTTCACAGTCCTGTCGATTTCTTTGGGATCACCTTTCCCACGCTCCACGAATTTTTTTCTGATTTTTTTAATCACCGTACGCGATTTTCCGATTTTTGTTCATGCACCATTTAACCAAAACAATCTCTTCTACAGCTTTCTGAAAGTACGCTCTCTACACTTTAATATTTGAGTGAAACATAATAAATCGCTACTTCGTAGGAGTCCCGACTTTTTCGCCTGACTTCTTGCAGTTGAATATAGAAATGTCACAGGCACACGCGTTCGTCTCGAAGACAACTACCAATTCCGCTCACTTTGACTTGAAAATGAGACCAAATTTCAGCTCCTCAGTGGAAATATTTAACTACCCACTTGGACCAACCCCCAAATTTTATTTCAAATTCACATTGAACTCGGAACCACAGATTTTTGAATCTAAAAAAACGGAAATCCGTTTAAAAACGGAAATTCTCATGCCTTTGCATGCGTCACACCCTCAAACAACAGTTTTGCGATCAAAATGTACTATGGACTGATGGACCGTAATGTACCGATGAAACGAGTGATCAGGGGGAAGTATGTTGCCCCGGTCTCCCCGTGCTGGCTATGCGCTGCTTCTGTCAAGTTACTCATAAAAATATTGTAAACCACTATATTTGTCTTTTCTTTCTTTTAGTCTGGCTCTAATTGCATTGTACAATACAAGCATTAATCAGAAAGGAATGAAACATCTTTCTGGTTTGCAAGTATTGTGGGATTGCTTTCGTGGCTGATCACAGGTAGATTTCATGATGTTTATGGGTGGGGGGGGGTTATTACCCAACAGATTTTTCCATTTCAAAATATATGGATGTAGTTTTACCTACAAATATATTGAAATTTGACCCTTTTTTTCTTTCCCCTCAAAGTTGCTCAAGTGATCTGTCCAACTCTGTACCAATTACAATGACGTGTGAGATGGGTCTTTGTATTAGACTACGAGGTATGAAGCGTTAACGATGCAGCGATACCAAATGCGATCAATATCGGCGGACCAGGAGACCTTGGTCGGACAGTGACCTGCACATCTGTGTCCTCTTTCTCTTAAAAGGACTAATAACAAAGAATGTATTGTAATTGATAAATACAATAGCTGCTTTATACGCATTGTGTTTTCAGAAAAGATTCCTTTTGGTCGAACCACCCTGTGGGCCCTTCCAAATACATGGGCTTTGAATTCGGAAGGTGATGACACATTAATGTATGTTCTTTTAAAAAGTGATTTCATTTAATTCTCAGATTTGTTATCATACCCTAATTAAACCTGCATTACAAATGTAAGAGGATTTGATACGATACTAAACCTACTCGTACAATGACAGGTTCATGCCAAATGTTTGCGAAGTGATTAACCCAGTCAAACCTAAGTGTTATTTGGTTCATTCAAATCGTAGTAATGGTCAAAACATACAGGCAAAAATAAGCTTTATCCAGATCAGATAACCATTATGTGTCGCCGGTTGATCTTGGCTATCTTCGTAGATAGCATAAAGTAGGCCTATATAATTAGGAGATTGGGAGCATGTTGTCTTCACGAAATAGTATATGTAAATAAATATTAAACATGGTTATATAGGCCTCCTAATAGATTGCAAAACATTATTATGATTAATTACACAGTGCAGTGGGGCTCATAGAATTACTAGACCTGTAGGTGACGATTCAAGCATAATAAACTTTTAAAACAAAAAAGAATACTATTTTATTAAATTGGGTTTCTTATGACAACTTATTTGTTTTTTGCCAGGAATAAATACCAGGAATAAAAAGACACCATTTAATTATGTTATTGTTAGATTTATATAAGTATTGTACATATATACGATCAATGTTCTCTACTGTGGTGTCAAAAAGGCGATGCAATGTTTTAACAACTATCTTTATAAAGGTAACATTCCTGCACAAACAGCGTTAGCTACATTCGAATACGGTTGGTTCGATTTCCGTGACGAGTGATAGCCAAAAATCGCAGAGAAAGAAAATTGAATAGAATTGGGTGTGAAGAAATACTTTTCCGCATGCACCTTCCAAATCTTGTTGGTTATTAATTAATATACCAACTTTTCTTTCAAACTTTTTTCCCGACACCAACACCTTCTCTAATATTCATAAAAACTGAGGGTCTAAGCTAATCGAATGGACAGTAATATATACCTTTTGTTATGTGCCTAAATGTCCTTGTGGTTAATTCAGTGTAACAAAAAGTACATATTGGGAAGTATCTAAAATGTAATTATTGGCATTTCACAAGTGTGATGTACCTAACAATACCTATCAAGGATGCACCCCGAAGTGTTCTTAAAAATTCCCTATTGGCCTTCAAAAGGTGTTAATGTACCAGGGAGGGGGGGGGATCACATAGAAATGGATATGATGGTGTTATGCTGCTGCTTCCAAGCCCATGGCTCATTGACAGGACTCCACAATTTGGGTGAGAGACCGTCATATGCCAATAGGGGTTTTCGGGTGCAAATTAGCAAAATGGTCCAAAAAAATTAGGTCTTACTTATAAGACGTTTTGGCAACAAAATTTTTCACCCAACCAATATAGGGTGTCTTTGGGTGAAAATTTTCCCAAAAATAGGAGTCTTTGGGTGACAGGGTAAATTTTAAAAAAAATATGGGTATTATTCAATTGGTGACCTTTTCAAAAACTATGGGGTCTTTGGGTTATAGCGATGGTGAAAATGGGGGTCTTATGCCATACACATCGCCCACCTCCCCCCCCCCCCACTCCACAGGCATGTAACAATAGCCCTAAAATGTACCTATTGGGATGTATTCAAACTTATACCCACTGTGAAGTGGTTAGGCCTTGTTTGATCCACTTCAGGCAAGATTCATGCATTGTTGTTTTTCGGATTTTTATATGAGTACTACTCTTGTATGCCCCTATATCATTATTCTTCAAAAAAAAACAAATGCTTAAAATTTTCTAATAAATCCCGTATATCCTCTAAAATAAACGCCCCGGGCCTTGCATTTTCCAAAAGGGGGGCGTTTATTTGAGGTCATTTGTTCCCTTATAATTTACATTAAACAACTCGGCAGCACCGCTGCAGAGCTGCCAATTATTAAAATTACCTTCAGTACTCAAATTCCGTTTTTAGTCCCTATTTTTTTGTGGTTTTCAACCTTTTTTTGCCACATATGACCCGCCCCGAAACCGCTGTGCAAAATATGTATATTTCGCAGGGACTGATTCGTTGTTACCTTACCTGTCTCCCCACGTGAATGTTAGTCTTCTTTGTCATCCACTCCAGCGTCCTGCATTGGCAAAATCAGCTCTCCAACTAAGGGACCTCACATTTCCAATCCATTTCAGCATTTGAGCTGTATATTCCTCTTTAAAAACAGTGTTTTTCTTCTTTCTGATTTCTTTCCTTTACTACCACTATTTAATTGACTCTTAAATATCACTTTCCATAGTTCCACAATGTACATAGCGCCATGTGATCGCAAAAGAGGAAATACTGCCGCCGCAACGCTGTGAACCTACCATTTTGATTGGCTGGTAACGACCTGAGGTATAACGTATTTGTTTACAAGAGTTTCGAATCAAACAACAGCTATTACAATGTAATTACCGGACAAGGTCAAAGGATATCGGCGTCATTATTTATGTCATTGGGTCATGGGTCAAAATATAGGCGTATATGCAGCTGGTTTTATCAATCAAGGTGATAATATTTATTATTTTGCCTTTAAATCATATTTTAGGGAAATTCGGCAATTCGTACTTCTGTATTTTGCAACTTCAAAAAAATATTTACAAATATGAATATCCCTACTAGTACAAGTTGACAGCTCAGCCTATATGGAACTGTCCCGGTGCTTTAAGGGGGGGGGGGGAAAATAGGATATCAAAAAACATGACTTGTCCTTTCTAATATATGGCCGCGCACACAGTCGAAAGTCGCTGATATTTACCGCTATATAAGAGCTTATAATGTATTCCTTGCAAAAATATTGGCATTAAAAGAGCAGGTTTTGCAAATCTACACTTACAAAGGGTATCTGTGCTGTAAATTAGCAGTGTACTGTTTGGTGTGGACAAATTGGTGAGTTTCAGGCCGACCTTCGGCAATCAAACCGTGGAAGGGGTTTATTGAGGGTTTTTATTTTCATGTAAAAAGTAGTGGGGGCGTTTATTAGAGGGGGCGTCTATTAGAGAATATTACGGTAAAAAGCCTGCCATGGGCTCGCAGCATCTGATAGGGCACATGGCTATTAAAAACAAAATTGTAATATGATTGGGGTGATGGAGTATGTGTTGGATGTCAGACATGCAGATTTAGGCCAAGAATTTGAGTTTTAACGTGGAAATTCTGGTGAACAGCTGAAAAGTCAGGATTGGTGCAGAAATGTGTCTAAATAAAAATCCTACAGTCCCTAAAAAATCCTCTTTGTGCTTTTCAGAAATAAGGGGGAAACGTTGTACAGGGGCCGAAAAATTACAAAAGATTAGAATTGTCCTTAAATGTGTTCCAAATTTTGGTCATGTCCCAAGGATCAATAAAAGGTATAGTTGGCCCTATATACAACCTGTAGTTAGTAATACAGACCTATATCATTCAAGGTCATCCTGGGGGTAAATATTTCAACATGATCCAATTTCATTGAAACCAGATTCAAATGGTCGAGAGATATTAAAACAGAAAATGTTCATTCAAATTCACTACATGATCCGCCATATGAACATATAAGAGCAGAAAGCAGGACCCCCATAGAGCCGTCGAACCCCCATCACACTTGGCCTGTAATTTTGCAAAGTTAAGGACCCTACCTGTTAAATATTCATTTGGTGTTCATGTCAACAGATGAAGATTTGGACACATTTTCAGAAGAATCCGACCATCTGAAAAATTTAACCCCAGCATGACCTTGAGCCTGTTTACCATATAGTTATTAAACTACAAGCCATAGATAGGGCAAACTATACCTTTTTTAATCCTTGGCGACATGACAAAAATGTGGAACACAGTTAAGGACAATGGAAAATAGTTCGTAATGTTACCCATGTACAACTGTGCCCCTCACAATTTATGAAAATGCACAAAGAGATTTTTGGGGACTTTTAGGATATTATTCTAGACACATTTCTGCACCCAACTTCTGAAATTTTCAGCTTGTTCCCAGGACAATTTTTCCACATTTCCATTGTTATTTTATTAATTACTCTCGGCCCTAATTTTATTCTTTGTATTTGTATCCCTACATACCTTATTTTAATATTAATAGTGATCCCCATTGCTTCAAAAGGAAAATTATTTCAACAATCCAGATAGGTGCATATTAGGGGAACATGAAGAAATATAGATATTTCGCTACTATAGACATTAGGGGGAAGGTTTTAAATCATAGGTTTTATGAGTTGTACTACGGGCTGTCTATAACAAAATCTTTTTTAGAGACGCCCGTATGACAAAATATCAAATTTGAATATTTGCATAAATTATAATACACTTCTATTGTTATAAACGGAATAAATCGCAAACTACCACAAAGGAAGGCGTTAGGGGGAAGGCTATATTTCCCCCTAACTCCGTAATGAGTGAATATCAAAAGCCACTTCCCCCAAGGCACTAGATAGCGATATCTCTCAGACAAAAGAGGTGCATTCTAGATATAATATTAAATTATTTCATGGAATTTATGAACAATTACTGAGTGTCATATACCCAAATCATACCAAATAAACCCAAAAATAATCTTAATATCCAAAAGTTATACTATAGGCATATTTTGACCGCCCATAACTTGCACTTACTCAATTTTGGCAAAGTGAAATGTACCAATGTCTAACTAGAGTGACTAATTAGAAATCATATTTTTACTTCACTAGATGTATTTAAATGCACTTATTTGAGCATAGAATATTTTAAACGAGAGTTGGTGATCAATTAAACTTGCGTATGTGTGTTTCCATGTATTTATGTGACAGACATTGAAAACAAAGTTTCCAAACCCCCCCCCCCCCCCCCAGCCATTATAAAATATAGTGACCTTAACCATGAACATAAATTCATCATAATGAAATGGGTGTTTGTTCAGAATTAAGACCTAATACTAATTCTACACAGCTGTGTTTTTTTTTTTTAGTTTGCCCCTGAAAAATTGTCTCTTATTTTTGAACAATTTTAAACAGTGGCCGCCACAATTTTGAAAACTGAAATAAGTAGGTGCATGCAAGAGCTATCTCTGCAAGAATCAGACAAATCCCTTGTACAAAAGTGTGTGATTTGTATGTTATAAGCGCCCTCTATATGCGTTCTCCATAGAAAGATGGGAAAACTAGATTTAGAAAAAAACGAATTTGCCCACTGAAATTTCATCAAGTTTACACAGTATGTACTTAGTGGACTAATAATCCAAATCAGTTGTCACTGTGTCGCCGGTGATAATCTTTTAAATTTTGGGTTTTGTTATAATATTATAAGTGAGACTTTCAAACAGCTGTGTCTACCTCTCAAAAGTGTAAGGTTTTCTATC
>JAMKCH010000644.1:0-40633 GCA_023653785.1 Ophioderma brevispina
ACCTTCACTCAAAAAGTGGAGACATTATCTTTACCTTTGGCCCCTGTGGCCTCCCCCCATGACCTCACCGTTTTCCGCAGCTGATGTCACATTCTGCCCAATCTTTTTCCCCCCTGGTAATGGAACAAGCTGTATGAATCCAGCTCCCCCACCCAGGTTTTCCTGGAATACTGGAGTTTGTTATTATAGTTTACAAGCATTTGAGCAGTTCCTATATCACCAAATGACCATTCTGTGCCATATTTATTGACATCGATCTGTTGATATCCTAGCTGGAATTCCATGCCGAAATACTTAGTAATTGCAATGAATCCGCTCATTAACAGTGGACGTTTGCGAGTATAGTATAGTTTGACAAGCGGTGGGCAATTGCCAAAAATATCCATTTAGAAATTTGGCTTTCCGGGATATTCTAACTGGAATTTAATGCCGAGTATATTGGCAATCGTATGAATCAGCTCAATACAAGAGATTCCAGAATCATGAAAGTTGCTAGGAATTTCGATAAGGAGTAGTTAATTAGCTTTATAAATGCCATTTAGTAACTTTTGTAATCTTTTACCCGATATTGCTAGGTGAAATTCCATACCGAAGTACTGGCGCAATTGTATGATCAGCCCTCAAGTTAATTCTCATAATAATGAGAGTTTATAGCATAGTTGATCAGCGGTGGGACAATCCCTATATCAAATGTGATGTCAAATATTCCAAAGAGACGTTCTATGCCTAAGTATATTACTAGCACGACACTACATCACGTTTTACTTGTTAGTGGTCAACGCCCAAAAAGGGGGGACCAACCGGAGAGGGTTGTGTGCGCTGAAAGCTGATAACTGACGTAGGGGAAGAGTGCATTAGTGGATTACCTGCTGGTGGGTAGTTAGTGCTGATGGCTGTTTTGAAATGTTTTGTCTTCTAGTAGTGTGATATATTCTCGGTATAGAATTCAATAGTCGACAAATTGTAATAGGACCTAAAAACGAAAGCAAAAAGTTGGTTTGGTAGAGTCATGGGGGTGGCATGGGGACCTTCTCGCCGATACCCAACTATAATTATCACATGACTATAACTGAATCGGACGAAGAACAGTCAAGTGTCTGGCATATACGTGATCGTCGAGTCCACCACAAAAATACCTGCTGTGTTACACGATGAGAGTGAATTTGTTGTCACGTGATTGATCAACCCGACGCATATAAATCATACACTGCTTCCTTAATTTCTTGGAAAACCTTGAAAACTTTTTTTAGCGCTTTTATAGTCTAAGTGCAGTGATACCAACAAACAAACTCTCTATTGAAGCTGTATAGAAGATCTATGAAAAGTCACCGACGTAGGCACCCTGGCATTTCGCGCATGTGTAGTACACCCGGGTGACTGACCTAAGTATTCACACAACCGAATGCAGTCGAAGTAAATATGTGTGTACATGGGATCGTGTCATGCAAAACAATGCTTGACCGCGCCCACAAAACACGGTTCCCGCGCATATTAATAATTATGACAGAATCAATACTCCCATTGATACATTCCAAATTCAAACTTTGGTTCCACTGCGGGGAAAACCAGCCATGCATATTTGCATTGGTCCCTTATTAAGATTAAGTGCTATCATATCACAATAGTATTTCAGCTTATTCGTAAAGCTTATGTAGGATTAAAGTCAGTCTCCTCCCACATCCTTCCTCGCTATTGTAGTGATAGGAACTCGATTTATAATGCCGGTATCACAGATTCAATCCAACCATGGCCTTTTTTAAAATAAAGTATTTCAATATTGTTTTATGAGTAAAGAGAAACATTACTAATTCCAGGGTTGGAAATACGCGCGTGTACAAGACGTTAAGGAACAGTAACCCAGTTCCACTGGTACCTGTAGCCCTGGATCTAGCACACATTGTTGTAAACATCTCAATTACAAAAGGTTTGAGTGATTAAATATGAGGACAGACTGACCGGAACCCCTGAAACGGTATTCTTAAGTGCCGCAAGTGGTGGCTTAATGCGAGGGGGCCACAACAAAGTTTGTAGCCTGGGTTCCAAATTTGTAAATTGACCCACTCATGTTGAAAAGCACCACCAATGTTATGTGTCTAAAACCATAAGGATTCAGAAAAGGTATAGTTTTCAATATGTACAACCTAAAGTTTCAGAGTTAATAGGCTAAAAACAGCAAAATCAATAATAAGGGTGAATTTCAGTTGTCCGGTGGGTCCAAATTTTTCAAGTTGCGTGCTTGTCCGATTTGGATAAACAAATTGGCTGCCAAATTTATGTGGAGTTCATAGGCTTAAAATAAGATACATTTTTGACTAGTTTTAAATGCTTAGTTTCCGATGTAGGGGGCCACAGAAGGTCAACGTCCATTGCATTCATGGGGCTTGATCTTGTTACCGCCCTACTTTCTTAAGCAGCATTGAGACACTCACACCTATTCCTTAATTTTATCCTATGAGCTCCACCAATAATTTGACACATTTTTTATCCAAATCGGAGCAATCTTAAAATTTGACCCTGTACACTGAAATTGACCTTTTTATTGATTGTTACTGGTTTCAAGCCTATACACTCTGAAACTTTAGGCTGTAACTATTACATTAACTATACCTTTCTGAATCCTATGGTTAGACACATAACATGGTGTGCTTGTACCAAACAATGATGCGATCAATTTAAAAAAATTTGACCCCTGTGACAAACTTTGTTTTGGCCCCCTCTCATTAAGGCACCACTTGCGGGCACTTAAGAATCAAGTTCAAGGGGTTCTGTCAGTCTGTCAACATATTAATCCTAAACCTTTTGTACTGAGATGTGTTACAAATGTTGCTAGCTTCCGGGTATGGATCGCACTGTATTGCAGTGTATACATTTGAGTCAGTTATAACAGGTACCTGCATGAATAGCATCTACCAGTTATAACTGGTTCCTGCTATGTGAATTGGGTCCACCGACACAGATAGTACATCTCACTAGTCAAATTTATATCGCGCAGAATCTACGATTATTTAGGAGAGGACTTTCAACCCTCAATTCCGGGATTGACCAGTGGCGCAACGTTACTAACATAAAAAAACAACACCAACAATCACAACGGAAAGTGAGTTATTAAATTATTCCCCGTTTTAAGCTTCCGATAGCCGAGACCATACGGGATTTTCCCATTATCAGTGCGCATATAATTTTGACCAACCTGAGCGTTTAAAAAGTTTCTCGAACGTCATGAACACACGTTGCAGAATTTCCAAGATCTACCAAGCTGTATCACCAAAGATGACCTCACCTTCAGTAATGGAAGTAATGAGCGGCGCTCTTCATTTGTACAATGGATTGGAAGAAGTGTGTACGTGATAATGAAGTGCATTGACCAATATACAGAAAGGCAAACTCTGCTTAACGGTAAGAGCAGTGATATGCTAATCTATAGGGAAAATAGAAAGTAAGGCATTTGTGGGGTTTCTAGATACACAAGAACATCCAATATATCATGATACAATAATAATTCTTCAAATTAAGTAATTGATTATATTAAAAACAAAGGTAATTAAAAAATGCAAACATTGACTTTTTCCCTAAAATTGAGATATATGCCCAACAAACCACATAAATCCTCGCTCTTAGCTCGTTACTTTTGTCTTTGAATACAATGACCCAAGTAATTATTATCATTTGATACCAAAATCATCTTCTAGCTTAAAGTATAGTCTTTTTACAAGGAAAATACGATTTTGGGGTGTTTGATTGAAAAAACATGAATTTTCGTTAAATTCAAATTTCCACCCTCAACCCGACGGCTGCTGCAACTAAGACCTTGATTCTTCGGATTCAGCCACAAATTTTGCGCAAGATGACCCTCTCAAACCTTGGGACCTAAGGAACACGTGCATTAAATCGATGCTATGCAACGGACTAAGTGGTTTCATGGAAAACCGGAATTTTAATAACCATTAAATTAAATTAAAACATTTTATATGACCATGCCTATTGAAATTCGCACTAGCGTGTATGCGATACAGACAGCACAGTAGCGTATTCACTTTACAAACGTGGACGCTTCCATTAATGTGCATTACGCAAAGTGATGCCGTATCGCATAACCACTTTATCACTTGCGAGAATTTAAACAGCGTATGTTAGCCTAGATGCGGTTTAAGTCCAGTTATGGTTAAAAATAATTAACCATAATATAATGAAACCACTCAATATGTGGTCAAAATATTTTATAGATGTATATTGTATGATATTTGTGTTCTGGTTTATCCTTTAAGCACAAATCAGCGTCCTTATGGGTAAAACAGAACGATTTTTCTAAATAAAAATGACTCCGGCGACAGTTATCGGAAGACGCAAGAAAACACATGAAGGAGGTGATTCTCAGACTTGGAACCCTGTTTGACCAGGGACCTTTGTGGGTTTTAATAGCAACGAGTACGAGTCTATGATAGTCTTGTATACACACATTGTTGATTAAAGTACGGCAAACTTAAAAGTTAACCTTTAATACCTGGATGTCTTTGGACTCTTATCAATGCCCCTATTGTTTTGGTTATGTTATTTTTTATGGTGAAAATGTGCAGTGCCGCTTAGAGATAAAAAAATGGTACTTTGGATAGATTTGGATGTGCAATTATAGATACTATGCTTTATTCAGAGGACAGGAAAACATAATTATTAAAAGCCGAACCACAAAGGTGCTGACGTCACTAAAATTTCTTGCTCAAAGATCTCAAAAATTTCACAATCAGGGACGTGCTCGTATCGAACTTCTCCCTTTCCCATAGTTTACCTCCAAATCTGATAGTCTAGAAGATTACATGTGTTCCTATGCAACCCCCCCCCTTAAAAATAATGTCTAACCATGATTTTTTCGAATCTTACGACATTTTCTACCTTGAGAAATTGATGTACCCAAATCAAATATGTCCAAGGGGTCTGTTTGGCGGCCATCTTGGATCTAAACAAATCCAATCATCATAAATCGTCGATTTTATTTGTAAAGTATCTCAAATGAATTGTTTCATCATAAGGAATCAGAAAATACATACTTTGGCATATTTGTGATGCTCAGTTACAGAGATATGGGTGAAAAATATGATAAGGTCATTGAACTTTTGATTGGTTATTGGTGAAGGGGCGAAACTTCGAAAAGCATGGTTGACACATTGTGTTCGAGGAAGTGGGGCTGGTCTAGCGGTTAGCAAGCTTACCTCTAGAGCAAACGGTCCTCGGTTCGAATCTTAATGGGACCACTTGCTGGATTGAATTCGGGAATTCCATTTGGGATTTGATTGTATAACAGATATGGCTTAAATCATGAATGCCACTTTCTCCATGGGTTCATTTGAAATGGGCAAATGAAACCATGAAAGCTTCACTGCAATCCGGTGTGTGTGTTTGAATGTGCCAATATGGCGCTGTTTAAGCTGCGCCTCCAAATGCATTGTTTCTGTATAAGTAATTATTAAGTTGCTAAAGTCTATAGCAATTTGAATACAGGCAACGATTTGGAGATTAAAATAAACCTTGATTATTATTATTATTATTTGTTAAGTTTGTGAAATGAGCATGAGCAATCCAGTTTCCAATATCTAGGATGCGTAGTTATGTGGTTGAAGTTGAAGTCGGTGTAAAGGTACACCCCCCCCCCACCCCCACTTGTCAAATTTCCACTGTTATGTATGGGAATTAGAGAGTGGCGTGGTCTAAGTTTAGAGAGCGGGCCTTTGGACCCAAGGGTCCCGGGTTCAAATCTCGGTGGGGGCCACTGTGGATTATTCAACGGTACTCAATTTCTGGTATTTAATTTGTATAAGGTGATATTGGTTAAAATCCGAATTACCCAATCTCTTCATGGTCATTTGATATGAGGCAAAGGAACCATGAAAGCTCTCAATTACATTTGGGTGTATTTGTGTTGATTAGTTTGTTTGGGGATGTTGCAACATGGCGCTGATTAGCTGCTGCCTTGAATTTGCATTGTTTTGTTTGATAGTTGGTTGTGGTCTCTGGCAATTTAGCCTACGGGCGCCGACCGCGATAAAATGGCGGTTCGAGAACCACAAGTGTCGATGGTTGCGCGATCACTTGCTGTATGATGAAGTTTGGCAAATGATGATTAGAAAGAGAAACAAATTCACATGGAGAACAATGTAATACAACATTACAGAGGGATGAAGTAATCAGTCTAGTGTTTAGCCAGCAGAGCATTTTAAAAAGTGTAACCGAAATGTATGAAAAATACAACGTGGCCGTTGGACCTTTAGTGTCGTCGGCCATAGCGGTTTGGAATGGGTCAAAGGTGACATGAGGTCACCAAGGCACATGGGTCACAAGATCACATGGGATCACAAAAGGTCCACATGGGTCACCAAGGTAACATGGAGTCACTGAGGTCACATGGGGTCCACTGAGGTCAAAGGAGGTCACAAAGGTGGGCATAGTGTCACCAAGGTACCTGGGGTCACATGGGGGAACAAAGGGTCACATGGGTCACAAAGGGTCACCAAGGTCACCAAGGACAAAAAAGATCACCAAGATCACCAAGGTAACCGCAAACCATCCCATTCCTGCCCTTCCACCGATGCACCCCACCCGGTCCCCTCCTGACACACACACCCCCTCCCGTGCATCCCGCCCGACTGCTCCCCGGCACACCCAATTTGTGAATGGGCCAAGGGACGGGGAGGTCAGCAAGGTCATTGTGAGGTCATCAAGGTCCAGGGGGTCACAAAGGTCACAAAAAGTCACAAGGTCACATGAAGTCACCAAGGGTCAACAAAGGTCACTAAGGTCACATGACGTCACCCCGCCCCTCGCCGACGCACCCACCCTCGGCGACGACCCACCTTCCCAACGCCACCTACCCGACGCCACCACTCCGACCCCACCAGATGCAACCCACCCCGACCCTCCCGACGAACTCACCACCCCGACCCCTCGACAACACCCCCCTTCAACGCACACCCCACCTCGCCACTTCCACCCACTACCCTCTCCCCCCCCCCCCCCCACACACACCACCTTCTCCCTCCATATGTTCACACACAGATGGGATGGTATAGTAGGTTGCATGCAGCAAGGATTTTGTGTATCGATGTACCATTTTAGCGATACAGCAAATATCATATTTAATTGCTAATTTGCATACCTAAAGCCGCATGTATAGGAACTTCAATGGCAAAGAAGATGCGCACCATACTGGGTTCGTGCAGTGAGGCATTTTGATATCCGATGTACGTTTCAAAAAATATATGATATACGCTGATTTATTGCATATTCAATTAGTCATTTGCATATGTAATTCGCCCGAAATATGCCCAACATCTAATCAGGTCGCGAACTCTTTAACACCGCTTCCTTCCACCAAGTGACCTCATTATACGCCTTACTGAACGCCAGATAAAACTTGCACACAAGCCTTGCGGGGATGAGGGTTGTCATTTTGACTGGCCAAATAAATTAATTAATATTATGAGATGCAAATAATGCAGCCAAAAGCTACAAATAATATTTTGGCACCTCACTTTATAACCCTACAAGTGTAAGTAAATCGGGATTAGCAGTTAGCCAGCAGAGCATTCAAAAAAGGTAACCGAAATGTCTGAAAAATATGCAATAAGCCTAATTAAAATTCATGAATATGCAACAACTGCAGCCAAAAGCTACACATAATTTTGCGGCACCTCACTCTATGATCCTATCAAGTTTGAGTAAAATCGGGGATAGCGTTAGCCTGCAGAGCATTTTAAAAAAGGTTAACGAGTCATACGGACGGAATACGGGAATACGGACGGACCAACACAGAAATTTGGATAGTATGCCTCCATGAACATTCGTTCAGGCGACACAATAAACCAGTTATTATTATTATTATTAGGATCTACTCGTCTCTTTCCCGAAAAATAACCACGGAAAACCAAAACGGATTCGAAATCGTGAAAAGTTTACCTTTCCAGATTTCTCATGCTCATACTATACCAACAACTATTTTGTCAAGATTGAAGCATTTTGAAAATTTGCCCCCTGTACAATGACCAATTAAAAGTTCAATAACCTTTATCACATGTCACCCATATCTCTATTTTAGCACCAGAGATAGTCCATACTATATATTTTCTGCTTTCTTTTGATGAGACGAATAAATTTCAGACACCTTTAACTACATCAGCATTCTTGAAGAAGATGGCATAGTTGTGCTGAAAAAAAACCCAATTATATAGGCTCGGAGAAACTGGCGAGCATTGAATTAAATAAAGACGAATAAAAATACAGTCTCGATTCTCGAACACGGTCCTCTCGCTATCTAGGCGTGAGACTTACCACTGGAGTACAGAGGACTGTGTTTACGTGGATACCGGAGAAACGAGCTCTAATGTATTTCTGTCTTTATTTCAGAGTTCAAGCGGCCGTAATTATATTATATATTTTAGAGGGGTGGGCGAAACTCAATGCAATGCACGCGATGATCAAGTAAATGATACAACCCGAGAAAGTGTTTAGATAAATATTATATAGAGGCTCGGAGAAACTGGCGAGCATTGAATGAAATAAAGACGAAAAATACACGGTCTCGAACCCGGTCCTCTCGCTATCTAGGCGTGAGGCTTACCACTAAATGATACAACTATTGGCAACATTTAACTTGGACACCATGGACATTTAATGCGTGTCATCTACTTTCTTGTTGTGTAATGAGGCAGCAGCTAAATTTCGTGATTCCAGCCCCTTCTGTTTTATTCATTGTTCACTAGATATCCTTGAGAAAAGCTTATTCACAACTTTTTAGCTGATTCCGACTTTGCGGTTTTGTGTTATAGCAAATGCTCGTTTCCCACGGTCCCATAGGCCACTGTACTGTAATTTATGTCCGTTTACGGACAGAAATTACAAAATTGCGAATTACTTACAGACGCGGCCGAATTTGCACGTAAGATTTGGCACACATAGAATACTAATGATGACTGTTCAGATGATATGAAAATCTCAACTTTTGTTAGGTAAGTCGGGGGGACGAAGCTGTGGATCACGAAATGCCCCTTTAAGTTGGTGGAGCCAGCTCACTGTTGACTGGTTGGGGTTTAAGAAGTTATATCCACCGGGTGTCAAAAGGTAGGGCACTCGTTGAGAATGTGATCCGCAGTCTGCGATGGAGAGCCACATGGCAGGCTGGAGATGGTCGCAGCCCTAATCGGTGAACGACCAACACCTGTGCGAATGCTGTTCCAGGTGACCCATTCCTTACGTGGAAGATTGCTACCAGGTGGGCGTTTTGTCATAGGTGTGATAGTTGGAGTATCTAGCCAGGCAGTGTTCCATGTCTGTAAGATGTTAAATGCAGAGCTAGAGAGTTTAGCAACATGTCGACAGAAAGAACGCAGTCTCTGTCTTCCGAGCTGGTGTGATTCTTTGCAATGTTATGCAACAAGTGCTTGTTGTCCAACAGAGCCTTATTCACCAGTTTATGTGTGTGATGTTCTCTCCGAAGCACTGCAATGCCTAGCCTGAAAGCACTGGTAGAAGTTCAGATGGAGTTGAGTACTGTTTCCAGCTTCTTTGTGATGGAGAGACACATTGGCAGGCTGGAGATGGTCGCAGCCCCATCGGTGCATGTTGCTGTTGAAACGACCGACACGTGCAAATCCTGTTCAAGGTGACCCATTCCTTAGGTTGCTACCAGGTGGGGGTCTGATAGTGAATGGGTCTTGTATTGGAGTGGAGTATATAGCCATGCAGGCAGTGTATCATGTCTATAAAATGTTGAATAGAGAGCTGAAGAGTTTAGCAGCTTTTAGCAGCGTGCCAACAAAAAGGTCGACGAGAGCGCAGCCTCTGTCTGCCGAGCTGGTGTGATTCTTTGACAGTATTATGTAGCATGTGCTTCTTGGGCAACAGAGCCTTATGCACAGTTTATGTTTGTGATGTTCTCTCCGAAGCACTGCAGGTGCAATTAATGCCTGAAAACACTGGCAGAAACTAAGATGGGGTGGGACGAAGGCAGCCAGTAATGGCTCTCATGGTCCAGCTTTTTTGAGTGAGAGCTATTGCACCATGCTGGGGCGGCATATTCAGCAGCGGCATATTCAGGGCGGTGGTGCGTAGAGTGAATGGACTAGCATCCCATAAAGATCCAACAAGGCGGCACAGGAGGTCATTTCTCGAAGATACCTTTGCACATACTGACTCGAGATGCTGCCGATAAGTAAGCTGCCGATACTTAAGCTGCCGATCAAACTTCACTCCCAGATAAGTTGGTGTAGAATTGTATGCAGGGGCGCTCCATTGAGGTGGAAACTCTGTCGGTTAGGCGGTTTATAGTCTTCCAAGCCTTTCTGCTAGGAGTGAAATCAATTCCCTGGACCGTCTCCTCCCAGCGCTCACGACGTCCCGGCCTAAGCAGTTTGTCAGATTAGAAGCCTTGGATGTCGCTTCTTTCCCGGGTTCATAGTTCAAGAATTCATTGTAAAGAGCATCACATTCCTCATCCCAGGATGGGATGTAACTGCGACGACAGCCACGTGGGATGGCCTTATTTGCTATAAAAAGTTTCTATAGTGCTGTGTAAGAATTGTCCAGCTTGAAGGACGTTGGTGTCGGAAGGTTAGATACTTCTGAATCCACCAGGTTCTCAAACTAGTCCAAGTCTGCCTTGCGGACTTTCCGCCATTTTATTAGCTTTGTTGGTACAGACTTAGCAAGGCTGTCCTGAGCGATCAGTGATGGTCTATTTTGAGACTTCGGAAAGCGGTCGAGAACAGTACGGTGAGCAGGAATGGCATCCATATTTACAAATGCAAGGTCAGGGAATTTGAGGTTGAAATTTATCTACTTAGTTCTCCAGGTAGGACAAGGATGTAAATATTTATTAATCTTTCCCTGGAGGATGGCCAGAGCACCATAGTGTCAAAAAACCATGTGCGCTGGCCGGATTCGAAACGGTGTGAAAGCAGATATAGTCCGGTGGGAGCATAGTCCGGGGCTCCATAGATGATAACGGAATAAAGCGTGAATTTAATGTTGCGTAAAGAGTCACTGAATCGAGTCCCTATGTTCACCATATTCCCGGACTATGAGTACAGCGGACAATGGTTGCTTCTACACGGCAACATTCGATACATGCACGACGGCTCCAGGGAAAAGAGTAATAAATATGACATCCTTGTCTACCTGGGAATAAGTAGGTAATATATAAACAATAAAATTTTTTTTCGTTAAAAACCATGTAAATATACGTTCTGAGCTATCCGCCAGGAAAGCGAAGGACCCTTTCAAACTAACACACTATATACTTTGTCTTGTTGAAGTATGAAGTGCGACGGCGCGCGAAAACAATGCCGGCCTTCAGTTGCAGTGCGCTTGTGCTTTACCTACGCGCGGGCTTAAAGTCGGTTCATGGATATGCCCGCGTCGCTACTTCATACTTCGAGCGGACAGAGTATAGATGATATTGATCGCTAATCTGCCAACCCTGGCTTGAGTAGCTAGTTGGAAGGAGTAAAGTACATGTAATACGAAGGTCCCCTGTTCGAATCCGGCCAAACGCCACATGCGTTTTTTCCCCAAACTATGATCGTGCACGGCCATCTCAGGGAAAGATTAAAGCAATAATAACACATTTATTGAAAGAGGGGCCCCCATTTCAACGAATTGTGAGATTCTTACACAGTTGAATTGGTAACTGGCTAGTACACTATAAGCTATGAATGGTTAAGGGACATAATGGGATGAAAAAAAATGGACAAAGACCAAGGACCCTTAGTGAAATTACTTCCACGAGTTGAAAAACATTTGCAATTTGGATATTTACATTCTCTAAAAACAGTAAGAACAGGAAGAGTTCCCGGTTGAGGTGGCAGTTTGTGGCAATTTCTGGAACAAGGATTCTGACATTACTGCCGCATTACCAAACTTGAAAAAGGATGTTGTCATCAGCTCCACAGACCATTGCTATTGTATATGTGCTAATACCGGCTATATCTGTTCTTACCAGATCATATCTACTAACAAGCCTAAATTCACAATGCCTGATCCGGTCTGAAGGCTTTTGAGATTGTGTCGCAAAAACATGACAAGTAACATTGTAAATCGTCAGGGGTGTGAACACAGTGCTTTGTTCCAGAAAATTGCCACAAACTGCCACACCCCCCCCCCCCGAATCTTCCTGTTTGTTACAGGCATGTAAACATCCAAATTGTTTCCAAACTAGTGGAAGTGATTCTCCAGTAAGGATCCTTTCCCCTCCCCCCGTCCTTCATTATGTCATTTTTTTCATCGAAAATGTCTAGGTGTCGCAAACGAAGGAATTTTGTAATTAGAATAATTAAATCGGAGATCTCCGATAATAATCAACGGCTGCTGGAAACGGTTTCCAATATGAATAGCCAGGAATTAGCGCCATGTACGTATCTCCGCTCATCCATTAGTTGTTTTATTAGTTCAGGCAAGTCAAGTTAGAGGTCATTTTCTTGAGGTGGCCACTAGTTCATCATAAACTTAGATTGCCAGCTCTGCGTTAAGTACAATCTGGGATCCAATCTAATTACAAATTGATAATACAAATTTTTGAGGCATTCTCGTTCGCAGGTGTAGTTTCCTAGACCAGTCCAACATAAACTGTGCAAAAAATGTAAATTTGAAAATTGGGGGTGCTCTTCAAGAAATATATACGGATTAGTTGTTCCAGAGTAAAAACTGTCTGGTTGCTTGGGTCGTACAAGAGATGTACGCCAGATTTGGAAGCCAGTCCTCTAGGGTGGATCCGTCAGGGTTGCTAGTCCTGTGCCCCAGGTAATTTCTAGGACTGTTGAAATCACCAGCATAGTAACAAGGATTCCCAATAAGAGGTAAAAGAATTGCTTGAAGCCGGGATTTAGGTGGCTTGTATACATTTGGTGACGTGGACATTCCAATTAGGGTCGTTGCACATCTAGGGTGGAGCGCCGGTTAGGTTGCAATAGAGTTTATTGAGCTGTGTTTCTGACAAAGGTGCCAATACATGGGTATAGCGCTCTCGGGGTGTGCAGCTAGAGTATTATAGCCGCAAATGTCACCCCCCCCTGGAAGGGATGTCAGTTGCGTGTGTCTCTGGAGGAGAATCACCGTGACTTTGTGCGTTGTGTTAAGATGTTCAATGATGGTAATCTTTGCCCTAGTGAGGTCCTTCCAATTCAGTTGAAGTGCCAGATATGCATTGACTTGAAAACAGAAGTTAGCGTAGCCTCAGTTGATGATCATTCGCCTGATCGAAAATCGTTTTCCGGGGCTCAGCACGAGGAGAGGTTGATAACCTTGAACCCCGCCGGTGTCATAAAATACAGTGTCCGTGTGACTGAGTGTCCTACCACCCCATCCCAGCCATGGATTCTCCATTGAGTGCTATACACATCATTTTTTTCAGCGCTGTACCAAAATTGGCCTCGTCTGCAAGGTCCCACGTTTATTCCGTACAGGTGCCTATGTAGCTACAATCTTGGAAAAAAATGGGTTGGAAACCTTTGAAACGATTTCGGAAAACTGTTCCAACCCGCCCCCCCAATCAATGTTGAATGGGGTATCATCAGCAGCAGTCTCGCAAAATTCCCCCAACATTGATTGATGGGGGTCGGGAAGGGTAAGTTGAAGTGGAAGGTCGGGGCTTTCAACTGAGTGATAGCAGGGATTTGTAGGCTCTTAACTCTGTCCAGGTGAGCAATGTAGAAATTGTGGTGGATGTTCCAACTAATTTTTTCCAGATTGTAGGACACTCTCTCATGGGACACTCAGTTTTCTTACACCGGCTTTCATTCACAACCCGGAGGAGGCCTCAGAGATTATACGACATCGGGGGGGGGGGGGGTACTCAACTTTGGTTTGGGTAGGGATGTGTCTCCGAAGAGTCTTGAAGTAGGACCCATATCATACCATTTTTGCCAGAAAAGGGACCCATAGCTATACCAGGGATGCAAAATTTGGACCAAATTTAACACAAATTGCCAAATTTTCCTCAAAATTTTGAAATTTTAAGGCAAATATTTTGGCTTCACATTAAGAAATTTGAATAATTTTCCAATTTAAAAATGGCTTCCATTAAGGAAATGTGGCTAATTTTCCAACAAATTTCAGAAACATTTGAAAAAACGACCCATTGCTATTACCAAATTGCATGAAAAAAACGGGTCATTGATACCAAAGCTGAAAATCAGACCGATGTCTGTGGCACGTCCACTTGTTTGGTCATTTGTTTTGAGTTACCCCCCACACCCCGGTATCCGACATTCATCTCGAATCTCATTGCTTGGCCTATTGCGCGCTGTAGGGTCAACTGACCACGTTTTAACGCACACATATGACGTCACGGCACATGGTTTTATCGATCCATTATTTGTACGAATGTAGTTAGAACACTAACACTCATTCGTAAATGTACGAATGGAGAGTTTTCATTAAAGTCTCCATTCGTAACATTTACGAATGGAGTGTTATGGTTCTAACTATAAAACTCTATAACATTAGTACAAAACAATGGAACAACAAAACAATCCATGACGTTATAGGTGTGCTTACATTTTAAGAGGAAAATCAGAAGATTAAAAGTATTACGAAAGTAATGACATAATTATTAATTGGTAAACTATAATTACACTCACAAGAAAATCACCATTAGACCTTACATACTCTTCTCAAATTAAACATAAAAAGGGAGTGGGTCAAATGCATTTAAACTTGACATTGGGGCGTATGAGCCAGAGTGGGATATTTTTCTTTTGTTTTGATTGTTGTCAGTTTAGGCATCTGGCTTTATTTTGTATTTATTTTGTTGTCGTTTATTCTTAAGTCTCGCGCATGTTTACATTGGTCATTCACTTTGCGTATTATATTTGCGTAAATACGTTATGACGGTAACATTAATACTAAAGTCAAATTTTATTTCATATTAATCTTTTTGTTATCTTTAATTGTTGTGGGTTGTTATATGTTTATGTTTTTTATTGATTTTGTAAATTAGGGCTAAGGACTGCTCAACCAACAATTCACCTTTGAGTTTGATCTTGAGTTTAGTGTTAACGTTTATAGACATTTTACTTAAATCTTGAGGTCTCTTTTAATTGTAGGAGTAAAACGATGTGAAAATCACGAAGTGGAATCATACTCGGTGCAAGTATTCATAAACAGTGGGAAACTAATACTGTAAATCAAACTGTTTATAGATTCGTTACACGTTTTAAACACACGTTTTTAGTTAATCAGTTACACCACAACGTAGTAATAGGAAAGTTTAATCTAAGTATTTAGGGAGCGGTCAATATTTATGCGGGGGAGGGCCAATGGAGGATTTCATTTTTTTCGGCCAAAAAAATCTCGTTTTCCCTTCGCTTCCGTCTAAAATTCACATTTTCCTTGATATTAGGTGATTTTACCATATAAATGTCCATGCTCCTCCTCTCTCCTTGATGAATATTTTCATACTCCCCTCTTGCTTACAATTTTTTTTTTTCCGTATTCTCCCTCAAATCCTCCATTCCCCCTAGCGTAAATAACATCTCACTTACTTTTGAAATTAGACATAATGCACATGTTTATAATGCAAACAATTGAATGTGTATGTTCTAACCATTAGGCCTAAATGTTGAAGTTACTCTTAAGTGTTCACCTCCATATACCTTCAGTGTGTGACTGTTTAAACATTTTGAAGTGTTTAAGTAGTGTAATAAAAAATTATTTACAGCGTGAAAGGTACAGTATTCGGCTTGAACAATGATTTACTGATGGAACATCGCAAGTGAATCTCAACACCAAGTGTTATGAAATTGATAGACCTACCTTTCTAACATTCGTCTCCGTTTAAGGCAGATTTATCAGTATTATCAGTAGTATTATTCCCACTAGTTTCACGTTTATCTCTTGTGTTTACGGTATTTCCATTTGCTTACTCGCTCGTTCAATAAATCCCAGACTCTCCTGATTTGGTTGCGTCGATTTCTGATGCAGTGTTTTAGCTCCTATAGCTTTAGTATGATCCAAAACATGGAAGTAAGAAGTTGGAGAGAGAAATAGTATCATTTTGATACCAGTTTCGGGCAAATCAATGTATTATATCCCATTATCGTATTCTGTGTTTCACTGGCAAGTTCATGGAGTTTAGCTTGTAAATAAAATCACAACGGCGTTGAGGCCGGAGAAGTAAATATTCCATTATATAAATCCCAGTTTCTGTCAAATCAATGTATCCTATCAAATTGTTGTATTCTCGGTTTCACCGGCAAGTTTATGCATGGTGTTTAACTTGTAACCAAAATATAGTTGCCCACGAAAACATTGTACGTGTAATTCAGAGGCTCTTATTTCCACCACTGACATGACTGAGTGAGCACAGAAGCTACACTGGGTTTGAATTATTATCCTCACTAACGATGCATTTAGTCATGCAAATTTCAGGGACATGTTTAAAACATAACGAAATTTATACACAATACTTCTTAAGTTATTAAGAACCCTTGACACTCTTCTTATGCATTCATCTCCATTGGTTTGTTTATTACATTCGTAGAAGAAACCGTTTCTTTCAATCTTTCTTTCTTTTTTGGCGGTCTTAATTGTATTTCAATACATTCATAATGTTAAAAAAAAAAAAAGTGTTAGACTCGACAAGCTTGAAGAATCACAACAATGGATGACAGGTGCGCGTTAAGTAAGATAATGGCCGAGTTTTACGACATTCGTGGAAAATAAAACACGGCTTCGGCTGCGCTCAGCTGTATTTTATTTTCCACGAATGTCGTAAAACTCGGCATTATCTTTTACGTCACCCACGCTCTTAAGTGTAAAGTGGATCGCGAATCTAAATTGGTTAAAAAGATGGCTAATAAAAAATCCTTTAAAAAGGAAGAGCGTGCTAATAGAAATATCCGATTGAAAGTTATGTATATGGCTATACTTATAGGTCATAGCAGTTATATTTCAACATAAACACATCACGATCTTCGGAGGTCGAAGAGAAATATCTTAAATCATTGGTATTTCTTGCTATAAACGATTAATTCAAAAATTATACACTAACTTAACCCTTGACAAAACAAATCTTGGAAGGACTGATTAACAAATAATTAATAAGGTTGCAAAAGATGTGAATGCATGCAAAATTTTCATCGTCTCAAACAAAACACAAAATTCTAAATCTTACTGCTTAGATGTTGTAACGTAGGTTTGATGCTAAAATATACACAGCTTCTAACATTATTTAAAAAATCAATACTAATATTTTAAGGGGCCATTTCGTGATCCACAGGCCTCGTCCCCCCGACTTACCTAAAAAAATGAGAGTTTATAATCACCTGAACCGTTAGCCTAAGTGTCAATCATACGTGCCAAATTCGGTCGCATCTGTAAGAAATTCGCAATTTTGTATTTTCTGTCCGTAAACAACGGACAGAAATTACAGAACAGTAGGCCTATGGGACTGTGGGAAACGAGCAATTGCTCTAACACAAAAACCGCAAGATCGGGATCAGAAAACTCCAAAATTTAGAATATAAACTTACAAAGATCTAGTGATCAATGAATAAACAGGAAGGTAATTGAAATCACGAACTGCACCTTTAAGCACATGCCTCACTATATTGTTCTGAAACAGGTTGTAAATACTGATTGAAAATACATTTTGCACTGTAAGTCTGCTTTTAAAAAAAAAAAGTGTGTAAACTATTGAAGATTGTTTAACATATGATTAGTAAGTAGTTGTGTAAGAAAAAAATAAATATAAGTTGAACATTTATGTACGCATATTTACGAAGTGTAAAACTTGATTCTTTTTTCTTTTCTTACACATTTGTGTAATAGCTAGGTTCCCACATGTTAAAAAAACCTTCTATACCGGTTATTTATACACAACTAAATGGATTTATTTAAAAGGTGTCATGGATACACAATTCAAGAGTCCCTACTGATGGTGGAACCCAGGAGCTTAGCACTCCATGTGTACTCAGCTCTATTCCAAGGGAACCCATTGATGCATTATCGATGCAGTACCTACAACTAAGACTTGCTAAGTACACAAGCCCCACTGGGTGGATAGCAGCTATGTTTACTTAGCAAGCACCAATCCTATAGTGTTACTCTGCAGGTGCAGTGCCAGGTGACTGACAGGTAATCTATAAGTCACCAGTAGTGGAGTACCTCTGCGCTACTCCATGGAGTACCGTCACAGGTACTTCCTAACGGACTGCCTAGTGAGGACACTCCTGCGACCATAGAGGGCTCGTCAAAAATTCCATTGTTGTTTACGACTTCTGATCATTTTCAAGCTTAGTATAAAAACATTCTAACATATTTGACGACATGTTTAATAATGGATAAAATTACTAACTAATCAAAGCTCACTTGCATGGGAGTACCAGCAGGGGGAATAAAACACGGCTTCGGCTGCGCCTCAGCTGATTTTATTTTCCACGAATGTCGTAAAATCGGACACTTATCTTTTACGTCACCCACGCTCTTAAGTGAAAAGTGGATCTTGAATCTAAATGGTTAAAAAGATGCTAATAAAAAATCCTTAAAAAAAAAAGGAAAGAGGTGCTAATAGAAATATCCGATTGAAAGTTATGTATATGGCTATACATTATGGTCATTAGCAGTCATATTTCAACAATAAACACATCACGATCTTCGGGAGGTCGGAGAGAAATATATAAATCATGGCATTTTTTGCTATAAACGATTAATTCAAATTATACAACTAACTTAACCCTTGACAAAACAAATATTTGGAAGACTGATTAACAAATATTTAATAAAGGTTGTCAAAAATATGTGGACAAAACTTTTAAAAAAAGAAAAAACCTACAACAACAAAAAAATTCTAAATCTCCTGTAATGTTGTAACGTAGTTTTAATGCTAAACATATACAACAGTTCTAACATTTTTTAAAAATCAATACTAATATTTTAAAGGGCATTCGTGAAATCCACAGCCTCGTCCACCCCGACTTACATAAAACAATAAGGATTTTGATATCACCTGAACCGTTAGACTAAGTGTGCTCAATCATACGTGCAAATTCGGAGCTCTGTAAGAAATTCGCATTTTGTATTTTATGTCCGTAACGGACAGAAATTACAGCCACAGTAGCCTATGGGGACGTGGGAAACAAGCAATTTGTCATAACACAAAACCGCAAATCGGGATCAGCTCCAAAATTTAAGAATAACCTTTCCAAGGCTATCTAGTGATCAATGAAAAAAACAGAAGGTAATGAAATCACGAAATGCACCTCTGTAAGCACACCAATTCCTCACTATATTGTTCTGAAACAGGTTGTAAATACTGATGAAAATCTACATTTTGCACTGTAAGTATGCTTTTAAAAAAAGTTGTGTAAACTATGAGATTGTAAGCATATGAAATAGTAAGTCGTTGTGTAAGAAAAAAAAAAATATAAAGTCGGAAATTTATGTACGCAATTTACAGAAGTGTAAAACTTGATTCTTTTCTTTTCTACAATTTTAATAGCTAGGTTCACATGTTAAAAACCATTTATACCGGTATTTATCACAACTTAAAGGATTTATTTAAAGTGTGTCATGGATACACATCAAGATTCCTACTCATGGAGTAACCCAGAGCTCTAGGCTCCTCCATGTGTACTCTTAGCTCTATTCCAAGGGAACCAATTGATGTATTATCGATGCAGTACCTACAAAACTAAGTACTTGCCTAAGTCCACAAGCCACTGGGTGGATAAGCTCTGGTTTACGTGCCGTCCCATCTATAGTGTAATCTGCAGTTGCCTGCCAGGTGACTGACAGGTACTCATATAAGTCACCCCGTAGTGGTTAGTTACCTCTGCAAGCTACTCAATGGGAGTACCTTCCACAAGGTACTCCCCTACCGGCTGCTAGTAGGCAGCTCTGGGACCATAGGGGGTCAAAAATTCCATTGTTGTTTACGATTTCTGATCATTTTCAAGCCTTAGTATAAAAAAAATTATAACATATGTGACCCCAAAATGTTAAATTAATGATAAAATTACTAAACTAATCAAGGCTCATTTGCATGGAGTACATGCAGGTACTACGCAAGGGGTGACTCGTGGTTAGGCTACTGTGTGTGAAACTAGCGTGAGATGTGACGGCGATGTGGTACCCAGTGTGGGTGGGGTACTCCGGGCGACTTAACAGATTTTCTTATTAATCGTGTCCAAAACAACTGTGGTTCTCAAATATGATCCAGCCCAGAGATGGGTACAACGTCTGGCTGCTTCACTGAATCGCAAGCCTGTTTGGGCTGTTGGCCAAGCAGTGGGCAGACCAAGAGGTGTTCCATTGTCTGTGGTGCTGTTCCCACAACCACAGGTAGTATCCTGATCTGCTTCCAGAATAGCCCAACTTCTGCAAGGAAACCTTAGATCGGAGTTCTGGTTCTCAATCTTATTGAAGGCAATCCCACTCAGCCAATGAGGAGTCAGCTCAGGGGGAGATGCTCACGTGTAAATACCGATAGATGTTACTTGGGTTGATGGCAAGTCTTTTGTCCAACAAGGCGACTCTCTTTACCTCATTAGAGACTGTTCAAGAGGTTTGACTTTTGCTTAAGAAACTATCTCTAGATTAAGGCGGTTGGCAGCAGGTATATGTCCAGACATAAGGTGCTTCACATTGGATTGGCAGCTACGCTTTCTTGCATGCTCGCTACGCTACGACGGTGTCTGGTGGAGCAATCCCCGCTAGGATGTGTAAGTTTCCGTTGGTGTTGGACGGAGGCATCCTCTGATAAGATGGCAGGAGCCGATTAACGCTGGATTAAGCTTCTTGGCATGGGTTGATTCTTTCCCATACAGGGCAGCATACTCTGACATGAGTAGCACAGGGAAGTGTCGTCGATCTTAGGGTAAGTGGGCGAGCACCCCAATATGGTGTGCCAGTGAGTTTGTTTCAAGATGTTATTGCGTGAACATACTTACTCTTCGTCTTCTCACTGTGGTTATTATAAGAGAGAGTGCGGTCCAAGGTGGATCCTATGGTGACAAGGGTTTCACAGTGCTCCAGGGGAGTTCCAGACCAGATAACTTTAAGCTAACGTTTACCTTCACGGTTGCGTAGATGGAAAGCACACACCTGAGTCTTAGATGGATTTGCACACGTAGGTGGTTTCCTCATAATAAGGGTGAGGTTCATCCACAAGATTGGAGAGGTCTCTCTTCAACAACTGTGAAGTCGGCATTTGTGCCACTAATTCCAAGATCGTCTGGAATAATAAAACGCCGGGTCTGACTACTAGGTTGGTCGTGGGTATATATGTGAACAGGAGAGGTCAAAGCACACCCCTTGTGGTAGACCATACTTGAGCCTACGCCATCGGCTCTGCTTCGCTAATAGCTGAACAAAAGAAACATCTGTTCGCCAGCAATCCTCAGGATAAGCTCAGTCAAGCGGATGTCTTGGTAATTTCCAGGATCTTATGGGTAGGCATTGTGATAACAGTGACGTATGCTGCTGAGAGGTCGACGACAAACACAGCTCGGTAACCATACACTTCTCGGCAACCAATCCTCAATGTGTTGGTGAGGTGAGTACTTGGTTGTTGTTGGATTTGCCTGGCCGGAAAACTGACTGTTCTGGTATGAGGTGTTCGTCTAGCACAGTTGACAATACGTATGAGCAGGAGACGTCAAAGAGCTTGTAGCTATGGCTAAGGAGTGATATAGGTCTGAGCTCTTGGGATTGGATGCATCTTCCAATACTTTAGGAGTGCAAACAGTGCTTCCTCCAGATCTTTGGGAACTGTGGAGAAATAAGGCAGCAATTGTAGACTCAAGAAGCATTCCTTGCTACTGGGCCAAGAATTTTTTAGTTGCTCAGTAGAGCTGTGGTCAAGGATATGCTTTTCCTGGTTGAAGTTTACCAATACCGGATTCCAATTCGTCCATGTTGAAGGGCGAGTGCAACCGGGTCACCCTTACCTCTTATGGTCTAGTTTGATCTTCTTGGGTTTCTGCTGCACTTGCCATTTAAAGCAGTTGGTGGGCAACTTGGTTGGGTGTGACATTGGGCTGCTGTGGAGGTTCTGTTGGATCCCTCAGGAGCTTTTCGGATGGTAAGACCATGCTTTCTTGTGTTATGGGTATATCGGTGGATTCAATTAAAAGTGTTGCAAGGTTGATCTTTTCCTGGAGATCCTCTCCGAGACTTCTCAACTTAGCAGTTGTTTCAGCCGAAAAAGGTCAGCTTCAAACAATGGTGATATACTCTGATATTCTCTAGAACATTCCTTGGAAAGCCTGGGATAATTCAGTCCTTACAGACTCTGGTATGGAATCTCAGTGCAGTATTGTTACTAGTTGGGCAAATTGTCATAGTTATGGGGTTTGAGGGCAATCCTCTTCACGTTTCATGATCCAGGTATCATGAATCATTGCCGTCGCTTCCTGTAGTTAAACAGGAAACAGTGAAACGGGCTTTGTTTGGTTTACTGCAGCGGTTGATTGGATACTGATTGGGCGATGTTGAGTTAATGGACCAGGATCCAGAACAATCTTGCAAGGTTAGAGATGTTTTTGTTAACAATAGCAGATCAGGGTTGTAACCTCTCTTCCAGCGGGCACTATGAAATGCTGTCGGCAAGCTTCGAGTCGTGAAGGAGACGTAATGTTGACTGTCTATCCATTCGTCGACGCTTGTCCGTCTTTGTTAGTTCATTTTGTAGCCCACCATGGTACTATGGCTGTTAATGTCGCCAATGAAGAAGTGAGGTTGGGGAATGCCCAGGTGAGCCGAGGGTGATCGACGTCTACGATGGAGGTGTGTAGACAGATGTAACTATGACAGAACTAAGCTCAATGGTGAGCGACTTCGATGTTGTTATCATCAGACATTGACGTTGCTTCTACTGTGGTGCCTGTTCTTACAAATATAGCACTTCCGTATTATCGATGTGGTCTCTCGGTGGCAAGGCCTTCCTGGTCCTTAACAGCTACTGCACAGGTACTCCCATGTAAGAAATGGTTGTGTACATAATATAGTTTTAAATTGCCCGGATTGGTTTACAATCATCTTACTTGCCCTTCGACAAACCATATGGATAGTCTCTTTTCTTTCAAGGAATTTAGTACACTGCCAACGCTAACGGCGAAGATACAGGTAGTGCCAAGCATGTTCGAACACTCCACTGATTCAATACCATTAACGATTTATGGAGCATGCCTCTGAAGAAAAACATTTTTTGCAACTTCCCCTCATATCGCCCTCTGTAGTTCTACTTATTAAACATCATATCCTTTGTAAAGCATTTAGGTTTTGTTTAGACCTTTCTTATTGAGGATTATCATATGACGACAAATTGCACATCTATCATAAACTATCCACACATGTTGATTGTAGAAGATACCAACGGCACGAAATATTTTTCTGCCAACACTGCTCTGGGAGGTAGGTCAAAAGCCACGGAATAGAGCGGGTAGCGCGTACGCTAACACGCCCAAAACCTTGCCCATATCCAAAGTCAATTTTATTATGTGCCCGAATGCATTTATGCAAAACGGAAAACACAGCGTATGAATATCATTCCGTAGAAATTAACATACGCCAATGTCCGTTAGAAGCAAAAAGAGCAACGTGTTTGACACCCTTACAGTAGAGTTGATTCGTGAGCTCCAACAGTTTTGGAATAAGAGAATATTTCTTGACAACATATAAAAATTCCAGAATTTTTTGGTCCAGATTTGACTTTTACGTGTTAAACCAATGGCGATGTCTAAAATTGGGATTTCTTGGACTCCAGTCTTTTGATCGTACTTGGAGATCACTCATTTTTAATCTACCTAGGGGTGTCTTAAGTTTTGCGGTCCGTGCCTCGATTGACTTTCTCCCTACTCTTAACAATCTTTGCAATTGGGGCAAGAGAACCACGTTTAACTGTAGATTGTGTGACAACAAAGAGACACTTCTCCACGTACTCAACTTTTGTCCCGTTTCACTTGAACAAGGGGGTCTTACGTGGCGTCATCCTTTCCCCTCTTGTTAAAACTTTTTAGGATAAGTTCAGTTCTGTTTCCTTATTCCTTACTTGCCGATATTCCTAGTTATTCAATTGCAGCGGGACAATCCTCCTAATATTCTTATTGCAAATTTAAAATCGGATATGGTCGCTATTGAAGGCTCCTTACTCATTGAGCTCACCGTTCCTTTTGAAACAAATATTACCAAAGCTTTTCAGGACCTTGAAGAAAAAGGTTATAAATGGAATCTATTTTGTGTCGAGATAGGTAGCCGTGTTTTGATTTCCAAGACAATGAAAAACATCTCAGATTCTCTTCCAAGCTACCAAAAACCAGGTTAAGACTATGAAAGGGGTGTTTTCCAGCTACACCATCTGGAATGCGCGGCATAATGCTGTTTGAGAATCATGCCCACAATAATCTCTAAACCTATATACAATCCTCGCAAAACGTACTTGGAACACCACGCGCTTTTTTAGTGCATTCAAACGCAAAATAAGGCTGGAATGCTTTGAAAAAAAACATCGAAAAAAACATATTGTATGAAGGGTGAATAAAAAAATAATATATATATATCAAACTTTAACATTAAAAATTCAGGGCCGTACGCAAGGTGAGGGTTTGCGGTCGCACCCCGCCCCCAAGAAATCAACAAAAAGGGCAAAAAGTTTTGGCGGAATATTTTGATAAAAAGGTCCACTTTTTGGTGAAGAAATATTCAACAAGTCCAAAAATGGACCATTTTTGTGGGGAGGTCTACTTTTTCGAAAAAAGGTCCACCCGCACCTAACCCGCCCCCCCCAAAAAAAAAATCATGCGTACAGTCCTTATTAAAATGACAATACTCAAAAATATCACACTTTGTGATCCAAGTGGTTTAAATACACCCTCTCCCAAAAATGTCTATGGGTTTGAAATGGGCTGTGACTGTCTGACGTACCTACAATGGTCACGGAGCCATATGTAGTTGAGCCTCACGTGCCTGTTGTCGTCGCTAATTTGGAGGTGATCATCGTGGAACTCTACACTGGCGCCATTTCTGCTGCTCTGTACTTCCAATGATGGGAATGTCTGAATAGCTTGCCCAGGAGTTTGGTCCAACGAAGGTTATTGTAGTCAAACATTGTGACGATTGCCATCGATAATGAGAAATTTTTGCAAGCAGAAGTCCGTCGAAGCCTTTCCTACAGTGTGTTCAAAAATCTTTGACAAATATATTGGGCCATTCCATATCGGATATAAGAATAAATAAAACAGACTTTTTCTCATCAGATTCACAGAACGAAGTAAGGACGTCAGGTTGGCAAGTCTAAACTATGCAGCGAATGCGCCCACCAAAAATCAATCACGTAACATAGGAACGAATCCACACAAGTATATCCGCTATATTTGAGTTAATTTTAAAACATAAAACCCTCAACACTTCCTTGCTGTTGAGGGACGCACCATTAGATATCCAGGGGGGTTAGGAAGTTGAGGAAAAAAAAATTCACCCTTAGAGTGTGAAAGAAAAAAAAATTCACCACTTAGAGTGGAAAGAGAAAAAAAAATTCACCCATTAGACGTGAAAGAAAAAAAAAAATTCACTCAGAGAGGGAGCACCAAGAAAAAAAAATTCACCATTTATCATTAAAAAAGAAAAAATCACCCGGCCACAGAGGGGACAAAAAAATCACCCTTTATCATTGGTTCTTTCGGTATATGCTAGGTTATCCTGTAGGAATCTGCCTTTTTGCCAAAAATTTCCTGCTAATTTTTAGATTTCAACCAAAAAGTTTGCAAAATCTTAAAACTCAGTCACGGACCCATGTTTGTATGCAAATTTTTTGCGCCATCTAGTACATATTCAACCACACGAGTGAAGCTGAGCTGCGTGCACATACAATCTCAACCCGTCTGATGAAGTATTACCCAGCAGTAGATATGAGCAATGATAAACCACCTGCTATCATCATAGATAATGAGCATGATGAACTACCTTGCCCTATCAGCAGTAGATATGGGATTGATGAACTACCTTGCTATCAGCAGTAGATATTGGTCTATTGATGAACTACCTGCTGTCAATAGTTAAGATGGTATTGATGAACTAATGCTGTCAGCAGTAGATGGGATTGGTGAACTACCTAGATGCCAGGCTAATCTAAAATTTATTAAAACATTCTGTCAGAATAAGTATACATAGTTATATTACTCTATTAGCCACCTATCAGGCAAATTCTCATTGGGATAATGGATATTGTTGTTACCACAAATGCCCATTTTCGGGTGATAATTATAACATTTTTGAAAAAAAGAAAAATTGAAAACACTTATGCAAAGTTTATAGAAATTACAAATATTTTTACCATAGCAATGGTAGGTTGGCTATAATCATGATAAGGTTTTGCTACATGTTTCACCCCTAATATTTTTTTCACACTTTGGCAGTGGCATCGGGGTCGGAGATCTTGAACCTTTTATTAGGGTGGGCACACCTTTCTATTTGATTGCAGCATTGTCTCCTGAGGATTTTGACCTCTTTATTGACCAGTGGAGTCAACCTTAATAATTCGGAAAAGTAAAAGTGTCATGGTCATTGTCACCAAGGTATAAGCCTGTTCAAAGTAGAAACCGAAAGGGGAAGTCCTCTTTAGTCTATGTGGTTTTTAGCGCGCTTCGATAGCCCCCGGTGATTTTGAAAAATATGAACTTTGATTTCAAAAATATTAAAAAAAAAAAAAAAAAAAAAAAAAAAAAAAAAAAAAAAAAATTTTAGTAAAATGTTGTAGAGGGTGCCACTGGACACGAAGTTGCATGTAAAGTCAAGGGTTTTTTGGAACCCACTTTTGAAACATCAAAAAGTTTGATTTAGTGAAGCTAGCGACGTCAACAAAAACTTGACATTCAGTAGATATTTGGTTTTTTAAACATCTGTGAAAAGAAAATATTTTTTGATCACTTTGATTGCCAATGAGAAATGCATTTTGTTCAAAAGTGCTCATCGAGGTGCAGGCAATCAATTCAACAGCAGTAAATAAAAGGCAGAGAGCCTTGATATTTTGCAACTCAATCATCGTTGCAACTATGTTCTTTTGCAGAGTAAAGTACCAATTCACTATCGAAAAAAAAAAGTGATTGACGTAATAAGCAGCAACCGGGTCACCCTACTGTTGCTATATTTCGATCGGGGTTCAAAACTGAAAGCGGACCGGTAGACCAGGGTAAGTGATGGATTGAGCAACCACTTGATAGTGAATTATAATTATGCAATCTAGGTATCATTGGCCGTGTTTACACCATCGGGGTTAGCCCCGATTCACGCTCTGGTGGGGCACGAGTCGGGGCTACTTTTAACCTCGATTAAAAGTTAGGGTTGTCCACATTGTTTAGCTATGCTCATAGAAGGCTATCTTGTGGACATGTAATCGAGGTTGTTTAAAAGTAGCTCCGAATCGTGCCCATCAGAGTGTGAATGGGGCTCGCTCCTATGGTGTAAACACGGCTATAGTATGGTACACGGAAACATGTACAAAGGTACGTCAATGTTCATGGCAGCAGAGTAAAATTATTAGGATTGTATTTGATTGTTATCAGAAATCATTGAATCATTACATAACATTGGTAAAGTCATTGGTTTTGCAAACCATGGGAACTGTACATGATAGGTCTTTTCTTGGTTCAACATAGTCTTACTTGAAATACAAACGAATGTGATGCTTGAGTGGTACAGTAACCACTTGTATGGTGTTTAAAGGGACAAAGGCATGAAAAAATATTCATATATAATGAGCTGGACACTTATAAATATCTTCCACAAATTTAAAAAAATTAGGGGGCTTACAATTGTAAATAAAAAAGAGAAAAACTTAACTAATATTTATTCCTTGTAGGCCCGCTTTCAACCCAAGATGCTGACATACTGCCAGCATTTATCAACCTTTGAAAGCCTGCAGTCAGCAGCCACACACCATTGTATTGGTATGTGCTAATTCCCCCTTTATATGACAGAGCAGTGTTCTACTAAAAAGCCTGCCACTACACGCTTGACTCATGGAATGAATGCCTTTTGAATTGTGTCACAAGATGCTAGATTACACTATCAATTCTGGCAGGGATGTGTCAAAAACACTTGATTTCCATGGCAGAAATTGCCATATTGCCACAAAAAATCTTCTACTGTTTTTACGTGTTACATAAATATAAACATCCAAAATTGTTTCAAAAAGTTATGGAAATGGTTTCAGAAAGGGTCTATTATTATGTGATGAATTATTTTTCTGCATGTGTCCATGTAAAAGACTTTTTTCTCCGGACCAGTTTAAGCTAATCATATGAAAAAAAAATACAGTTATTTATCATGAAAATGGGAGATCTGAAAATCTTATCTCCAAAGCTTAGCTTCTTTATTGGAATGTATGAAAGTGATAGCTAATAAAGTGGGTTTTCATTTGTAAAACACTGAATGAAAACACAACAATGAAAATAATACTGATGTCCTGTTTTTATTTATGTGCAATGTGTTGATGAAAAAGTGCTGTGTCTGCTTTGAAATATTATGGTACTGTGGTTTAAGGAAAATGATTTCTGTTTCTTTCAAATATCAATGCACTGTATTTAACAGATACAATGTTTGAACAATTTTTTGTGGTTTTTTCCAGTGAATGGTGGAGATGAAACGAAAAAAATGTAACTATTTTATGACCCCCCCAATGATCATGTGTATTGACCATATCGTGGTCTCGACACGAAGTTTGTGATGAGGGGGGTCCCATGTATTTATTGTCCATCTTACAAACTTGCAGTTGTCCAGCATGGTAGGGGGGTTCCTCAATCACCGTTCTTTCAAATGAGCCCGTCCTCAATTAGTCGTTCAAAAGTGCACCTCTGGCGGGGCCCCTACACCCCATTAGTTACAAATTTTGAAACATAAAATGATTAAAAAAAAAATCCACCCCAGCTTGTAAAAAAAAAAAAAACAACTCACTTGGCGATTGAAACTGAAAACAAAACTGGTAATGATTAAAAAAAATTCCCCAAGCTTGTAAAGAAAAAAAAATTCTCACCCCAAAGCTTGTGTAAAGAAAAAAAATTAACCCAAGGAAATTTGATTTTGTTTAAAAAAAAAAATCACCTTCTTTATCAGCGAAAAAAAATCATCTACAAACTAAACTTCCTAGCGCCCCCCCCCCGGATATCTAATGGTGCGTCCCCTTAACGACACTATCAGTGATTTGCTAAATCAGAAAATCGAAAAAAAATCATCAAATTAAGATTTTGCATGCATGTTACAAGTACAGGTATCCTAACAGAAAAAAACCCTGCAAATGATACGCCCGCTGAGAAACTAAATAAGGACAGAATGGAAAATTTAAAGTCACAACTGTCCGTTCGGACACCAGTACTAACAACACGTAATTGAATGGGGAATCGCATCTTGGAACATTGCCGTTTTCTCCTGTTTCTGTCATTTTCAGTGGAAGGTATTATGAGAATTCTCTCCTACGACTTAGCCTTCCTTTGAAGACTAAGTCCGGCAAATTTCCAATATTTTTTCAAAACACTGATCAGTGTCTTAATCACTGTGTTTTACGAAGCCTTTACAGTGTGGTTGTTACGGTTGAGCTATTAAATGAATAAAGAGCAAACCTTATCAGTTCGCAAGTTGTGTATGCAACAACATTGGGCTATTGCAGATAAGTTATGCCCTCCACCACCATATAGAGGATATGAAAAGAGTTGATGCGCTGAACATGTGGGAAGTGCTCACAGCGATACCATGGAGATTTAGAAATCCTGGAAATCTTTTGTGTGACAGGGTTGAGGAATATGAATCAGATGCAACTAATAATTGATTTCCTCGAGTCATCCAATAATTCATGGACACTACAGAGGGAGAGGAAAATAATACATAGAGGAGTAGTGTCAAAAAAAAATAAAAAAAATCTTGAATAGGAATTTGACTGTCAACAATTTTCTGGAATTCCAAGAAAGTTTAAACACTGGACAAAACATGGTCCATTATTTTTTTTCTGAAAAATAACCCAGAGGATATCGCGGCGTTCAAAAAAGTTAACATCTTGGACTAGGGGGTTTGAATTGTTTAACGAATTTCATAGAATTCCAAAGAAGTTAAAACACTTGGAAAAACGTGGTCAATTCTTTTTTTTTCTGGAAATTTCCCGAGGGCCTAACCCAAAAATTCTTTTCCATATGAAATATTGCCTTTGGTTATTTTTTTTATGGAAAATATGAAACTTCTATTGATGAAAAGATGGGCTATCCCAGTACGTACAACGAAGAAGACGTAAAGTTGTTTGTCTCTTTTAAAAAAATAAATACTTGATCCAACTACTGGGGGGGTGGGTATTATGAATAGAGGGTTACTTTTAAAGTCGACTACTAAAAATATTTAATTTTATAGAAAATGGGAAGAATAGATTTTTTTTTGACTTTTTTTATTTCATGTATTATTAAAACACACCATCTCAATTTACAAAATTAACAATAATCCTTATAATAATGTGAGAGAATAAAAATATAAATGCATTAGCCCATTTAGTTCCCCAGCGGCCATTTCAAGGACCAGGCAGGATCTACATGAATAATTTAGAAAAATGCAAATCTCCAAAAAGCACCAAATTTAAGGAATAAAAATTTGGAAAAAAAAAAACATACAAAAACGAAAACCCCCACCCCATGCCCATGTCCGAATACCCATCGCCGGAAAGAATTCTATTCCATAAACAAAATAGGAGATAGGATACATTCAAAAACATAGCTTGGACAACAATAAACAGGACAAAAGACAATACACTTTACACAGAGCAAGGAGATGCAAGGGTTTGAGAAAATTTCTTTACAATATACCACTGGACATAAAAAAATAGAAAGTGAGGGAAAGAGAAGTGGTACTCCAAAACTATTAGGTTGATCTCAAGTAATTAGACCGTAAAAAGGGAACAAAAAAAAAAAATAACCGTCGTAAGATAATAATTGCTATATTCATAATTGCAAGTGATTTGGGACAGGTGATAGTTATAACTATCACATACCTTTAAAGTTAGAGCAAAAAAAAAAGTGAGAGATTCTTGATATAAAACCAATATTAACTGCCATATTCGTCACTAAATAATTTTTTTTTATAAAAATGTTGACCACTCCACTTCACTTGGTTTCGCCTCGTGAAATAGAGAAAAGCCAAAACATGAACCCTCGTGATTACCCCATAATCACCTTATGAGTTAAATTATTATGGCACCAAATTCATAAAGATCAAACAGCAGTCATTTATAATAGGGCCAATCAGTGATTGGCGCGCGAAACAGAAAAAAAAAAAAAACCAGCGAAAATCCGACTTCTGCATACACATATCAAGCACAGGCATCCCAACCACACCCCGACAAAACGACAAAACCAAAGCAGCCCAACAGGTCAGAATCGGAAGGAAATCTTAGTCATAACCGCCGCCCCCATTTCCCTTTGCCAAATTATTCTTTTGGTTAAAAGTAACTTCATGCGTTAGACAGACACATCCCTCATTTTCAAGCCACTCATGCACACTTTGAAATATTTTTCAATCACTGACAGTGTCTTTACGCATAAGATAACCGATGGTGAATTTGGGATGACCTCAAGAGAGAACTGTCGTCATACCTCCGAAGCCATACCACAAGCCCCCTGCATGAGAATCAATTCGATTCGAGAAAATTTAATCTTGAAAGATTTTTCAAAAAAATGCAGCAACTTCGCTCACATTTTACCTAATAAAAGAATTCCTCCCAGAGCAAAATACAGAGTGAATGAAATTAAAGATCTAAGAGTGAAACATGAATTAGAAAATTCTGCCGAAAACAGGAGGTTGGCAAGTTCTTTCACAAAAACCTATTATTTTCAAGTAACAGCAGCGATCAAGATCATTACACTCAATATGGAGTGAGCGAAAATTGTGAGATGTCATTATTTTTACAAGAATGATTTTTTTTTTTTAACAGAATTTTTCAAAACCTACACATTAAAAAATGCAAAAACATACAAAGATAAACTACCCACCTTAGCCTAGCCTTTAAATATGGACCACAAGTCATATCAGCACATCCATGATAATAAAAAAAATGCCAAAATATAAATTTTGATGGATTTTAAACATGATACAGATCAGCAGATCACTGTTAATTGCTGCTTATCCGAAAAGTTCACAATATGCAACAAAATTTGAAAATCGACAACAGTGGGCGTTGTAAAGAAGGCCAGCCGATATTCATCCGGGGTTATAAAAACATGAATCTTCCACATCTAGTGTTCTACTGGGAAAAAAACTGATGACAACCCCCCCTTCCATATTACTACATATTAGAATATCCATTGTCTGTTCCAGGATTTAATTTTCCTTATTAAGAGGCAATTTCTATTTAAGCAGCACAATTTTAATTTTAAAACATTGAGGAAATGGTGTATATTTGGCATTTTTTCGTTTTGCATAATCTACAACAAATAAATAGTATTTTTGCGGTTAAATAGCAAAAATTGTAACATCATATAAGGGGTCAAACAGTGCCAAAACACACATACGACACATGTAATAATAATGTATATTTAGTGTAGAGATTTGGAAATCACGCCAAAACATTTTAGAGAAATAGTGCAACTCCAAAAAAGCTTGCTTCCAAGTTTCACTCGTTTTTACAAAAAGTACATTAAATGAGATTGAATTGGAATTACAGACTATCATAGAGAAACTTATCAAGTTAAAAACCGGTAGAGCGGTAGAGTTGGGTATAGAGATATTTAATTTGGAAATATTTAATTTTTTAAGTTTTAAATTTTAAAGCTTTAAATGGCATGATATATAGGACAGCCCAATTTAAATCCGCATTTTCTAATAACTTGGCATGTTTCTCATGACAGGGAGGTTTCAAAAATTGCTTGACACAATTTGCTGGAATAACTTTTGCAGACTCATTTGGGGGGATATAAAGAGATGAACAAGATCATACTAGCTTGTGAATTATGCTTCTTGTTGGCAACTTTATTTAAGTTTCCATGACATAGGCATTGAATAGTGATTAACGGATATTAGTCCATAAAAGGCACTTGAGAGCATATTCAGAAAACTCCCTAAATGATATAAAAGCACCATCGTCATTTTAAAGGTCTTTCACACTTGTACACCCTTTTCGGATACAACTGGATTCTATCTAGAACATTCTTATTAAACTTTTATATAAAAAGACTTATTCCAAATAATCTGATTGTAAGGGTTGTCACAACAGATTCATAGGCAATTGTGACAACATGAATAAACAACATTACGCACAAAATCATTTTTTAATTTTGCCAACCATATTTCAGCTGGTTCATGTTGCAATACCACACTAGATTTCACCGAAAATGGTTTTTTAAGGTTGGTGTTCGAAAAGAATTTTCCATTTGCCTTTTGTAATTGACATCAAGACACACGCTAAACCCCAGGCCAATATTGAGACCTTTATAACAGATGCCAATATGACACATGCGCAACCCGCCATCCCTGTAATCACCAAGTAAGTGTAAGCCTTTTGATCTTCTCTGGTTTTCCTGACCAATAAATTATTAATACACTGTTTCGAGATCTTAATAACATTTTGTGGGGGGGGTAGGACGAACGACACGAAGAAAAATAACTGCGAAATGCCTAATGATTTGACAATCAATTGTACAAAAGGTTTTGTGCTAAGTCTCTAGTGGACAATATACGCAAAATATCTGAATTTTTGAAAAGGGGTATAAAATTTAATTCAAAAAGTTAATTGTCAAGGGGTTAAAAAATAGGCCCAAGGAAGTAAGTCTATTGCCTATACATATATCATAATATAGATCAGGAGGATTTTGCTCTAAATTGCCAAGAAGGCATAACCACAGATTTCTTCCAAGATTAACCTTCACGGCCCGAATATAGATGGGAAATGATTTAGGGCCTTGATTGCATAAATGTAATGACGACAAATCTTTAAGATACACAAGTTGTGTCGTCAGATAAGCATTCACCCAGTAACGTAGAGCCCAGAATATTAATACCTTAATTGCATCATTTATGATTGACCAAATTGAAAATTCTATAAAATAATAAAACAAAATAAGGGCTAAAGGGGCAAACCTTGACGGAACACTCGAACGGAACGGTTAAAAAATGAAGAATAGTTACCATTATTGATGACACATGAGGAAATATCATTATAAAAGGTCTTCTGAACCAGTGAAATAATATCGTTACCAAATAATACTTCACAAGTTTTAAAAATAAAAGGACCATTGAAATATCAAAAGATTCTCGAAATCAATCATAAAATAAGACCTGGCCAGATTAGTACAATTTAGATAGTCTCAATAACATCGAAGTGCCAAAACGCATTATTCTCCCCGATGTAGCGGCCTTTTAAAAAAACAGGTTGATCTTCATTAATACTATTACAAAGGCACATTCTTACGCCCCTGCATGCATCATTTAAGCAAAACTAATTTGTAATCTGTATTTAAAAGGGAGATTGGTCTCCAATTCTAAGGAAGTTGGACTCTTATCTTTTGGGAATAAGACTAATAACACCTCTTCGTTGATCAGGGGAAGTTACCACATGAAAGCATAATTAAAAGATCTACACTCCTATCACCAAATCATTAAAGCAAAATTGTATACCATTAGTTGGAATGCCATCTGTGCCAGGTGTGTGTGTTTTGTTATTTGGATTGTTTGGAGGACAGACAGGCATTCCCTTAAAGTAATCAAACCTGCACAGCTATTTTTTGATCATCTGAGATTGGGAGCTGACCGTATTAGGTGGAAGAATAGAATATCAGCAATATCAGCACACAGGAGGATGATTTGCTTATACAAATTACATAAAAAAATCATTCTTTTGCAGAAATATCTGAGCATTTCGTAATTTCAGTCCATCCGCCTGTATTAAATTATGGACTTTTTGTGCCTCTGATTTCTTTCTCAAGGTTAACAAAATACCGGGAATTTTTTCATCAAACTCAATAGCGGTGGCACGTTGATCTTATAATACAACCTTTAGTGTTTGGTTATGACAACCTGTCTATGTTTGATCTACAATCCTGAATATCTTTAGCAACCTGCTCAGATTGAGTTGAAAGCATAAAGTCTTTCACGTTCATTAAGTTTTCTTAGATAATCTCATATTTTCTGCGCTCTTTGGAAAGCTTAGCCGAAAACTCCATAGTAACAGATCTAACTTGGCATTTCATAAATTCCCAGAGCATTTGCAAGGGTTCATATTAATTCTTTCTTTTGGTTCAATTAATACAGTTTTTAATCAAATTAACATAATTAGGATCGGAAGTGAGATGTATTAACTTTCCACAGGCCCCGGCCCTCTAGCTTCATAACCGGAACTATACAAAGTTTTATTAAAGAATGATCCAGTTTTAAAACCTGCTAAAATATAAATTTTTCGACTTTTTTTTTTTAATTGAGAAATTTTTAGTTAGGAAAAAATCAAGCCGACATTGGATTGGCGGCTTATATTGAACGCCAAGTAATGCCTGACATTAGGGTGCTGTTCTCTCCAGATATCAACGAGGCCAAACATATCAATCATATCTTTAACCTTTTTTGGGTGGTCATGAGCCTGTTTGTCCTTTCCCACTTTGTTTATCTTTCGTGATGTCGAGGACCACATTAATATCCCCACCAATAATTACGATTCACAGTCAAAATCATCCAAAGAGTTTTCGACAAAATCAAAAAAAAGGATTATATCATTTGACAATAAATATTAAACTCTAAAGTTTAAAATTTGATCTGCAAGCCCATAATATCGAGAATGATAAGCCGGCCATTGACTTATTCAATTTTAATGGATCTCAACATCAATATTGTTAAAAAGAATACAGACACCTCTACTACTTGATGTACCATGTATGAAAAAAACTATTATCCCCCCACTCGTCAGACCATTTCTTTTCAAACTAAATCTACATGCGTTTCTTGAATGAAATTAAATATGAGCCAGAATGCTTTTTTAAGCCAAGAAAAGACTTGTTTACGCTTAAATGAGTCGCCAATACCTCGGAATTCATTGACTATAGACTACAGACTGTGCTCTTACTACATTGAAAAAACGGCATGGGACAGTGAAAAATACAGATGAATGAGACTGATTGGCCAGCTGCAATACAAAAATTCAATGAGTGACCGAAAATTAAATGGAATAAAATAATTTTTAGGCAAGACCTAATATAAAAATACTCAAAATATGTCATGAATAAGATTGCAGCCTGATAGTATATTGTACAGATGTATAAATCTGACCAATATAAGTTGAGGGTGAGTGATAAACATCCCAATACATTGTATATTAATGCGGAACATCTACTAAGCCCTTGCATAATAAGCTAGACTAAGACAGAACAGACCACACACAATAATCACGACAAGACATAAACAAAACAAAAACACACACCTACGCGGGAGATGAAAAAAAAGCCCAAAAGATTGGTGTTAACCACAAAAAGAGGCTTGATTCCTAGGAGAGAACGCGATCAAATAGGGGTTTGCCCCTATTTTGAGAAATTGTCACAACTGTCTTTCATATCAGTGTACCATGCAGGATCCGGCCCAAAACAGTAGCATATCCAGAAAAAATAATACACGGCAATTAGAAATATGCAATATCAGAGCTGAGTGGATTCTAACCCACAAAGACTTAGAAATTGTACAAAATATGCCTACATAATATCAGAATAGTATATGCAAAGGCCTGCACATACAATGTAGATGACGGCTCCAAAAAGTTATGGGCAGCAGGCGGTTCTCAACCTCAGGTGTCGCCTGGTCTTGCGCAAAACACTCTCATGATGAAAATCTAGCATTAATGATTGATTTTAAAGGGGAGAACAATAAACTGGAGAAGTGTTGTTTTGAAGCAAGAGAAGTATATTTCAAAAAGTAAAACAAAAATGCTGCAAAATATGCAATTAGCTCCTGTACAGGTTAACTGAAATTTCTAAAAAATCATACGTGGTTCTAATTATTTTAATTAAATTCAAAAATTTTTCTTTTTTTAAAGGTTTTATTTTTAGCGACATAGTGTGTGACATCTTATTAATCGAAATGACTAGAATAATGTGTAAATAAGCTAAATTTATGAATATATGCAAGCAAAAGTCCAGAAACAACCATGACCAAACATTGCAGACATTAATTTATCCATCACACAAGCCTGAAGCTTAGCCGTTTAGCCATCAAGCATACAGGGCATTTAAAAAAAAAATTAACCGAGTCGTGCGGATAGACATACAGACTACTACCGGACAGACACACAGAATTTAGATTAGTATATGCTCCAGACCTTCGTTCCGGCGACACAAAACAATGTTCTGATCATGCCTAAATCCTCAACATGTCTGGGAACCCAAAACATAAAAAAAAGCATGCATATAATCCCAAACTGTCCAGGTTTCAACACAGGCCAAACATAATATCATGGGAACAAAATAAATAAACAATGGGATTTATCTTCCGGAACACGACCTGCCTGAAATCAAAATTCCAAATATATTTCGATGGGAATTAATTACTATAGATCAGGGGTTCTCAATTATTTCAGCCAAAGAGGCCAGGAAAAAACACCAAATATTTTTAAAGGTTCCCCCTCCTGAGGCCCAAAAACACACCTGATCATTAGAAACCCATAATACGTTTGAGACAAAAACGAGGGGCCAAAAATCAATGGCCGGTGGGCCGGACCTGGCCCATGGGCCGCCTATTGAGAACCTGTTCTTTGAATATACTAAATAATTTAAAAAAAGAAAAAACCTAAAAAATTAAAAAATTTCTAAATTGATTTCTTACCTCAGCAAATTATTTCAGATAACTTGGAATTATGAATCACATTAAATCCACACAACATAGTTAAGAGTTCAAAAGTTTTACAGCGTGTCCTTATTAGGAGATTAATTCCACTGGAAAACCACTGATTGACAATGCGGTGTTTGTTGTTGTCGGACCTGGCACATGGGCCCCGCCTATAATCAAGTACGTGTAGAATGAATAAAATTTACTAATTATCAATATTGATTCTACCACAACAGAAAATTCTTTCAGATAACTTGGAATTATCAAAAACACATTATTATCCGCACAACATAGTTAAGAGTTCAAAAGTTTTACAGGTGTCCTTCTTTAGGATGATTTAATTCCACTGGAACAACCTGGACTTGAAGGAATTTCCACGCTGCAAGTATGTGCGTGTTTCTACTACCGTAGTAGCGTTTTTGTAGTGCAAGACCCTTGTGTGGATTGGTTTGGGGATAAAATGTGCTGGTAAGCCGTGTCTTCCTCGCCATTTTCCAGCCGAGAAGACGAAATGGTAATGATTCCCCGATCAAAAGCATACTGCACTGCAGTTTATATTTAGTTTTTCCTCAAGGTCATTTTTAGTCAAATCATCATTCTAATATAGAAAGGGCAATCTTCCAAAACTCTCCTTTGTTGCTTCAAAACTTCGACACTTTATCTTGAAAGTTCAAAATGTTTCAGCCAGCAGAAGTGACCCCGTGATTTCATTCGCGAAAACCTTCCATCTCTATGCCGCGTTCGACCTGAGAGATTCCATATTAAATTCTCACGGAGAGAGTTATCTTTGCGATAAGTCTATGGGGTTTTCGCAGGATTTCTCATTCACTATAATACGTAAAATTATTACGTCTAGAAAACCTCTCAAGGTTGTTTTCTGCAACTCCATTTTTGGCTCAAAATGGCGTGATTGTCCTACCACCATATTGGATCAAGTTCACAGGACTTATCTTTGAGTCTAGTTGTCCATATCTTCTAAATCAGAGTTCGGTTTACTCTCTATTTCTATTGCTTTCTCAAAAATTATCCATTTTCTTGTTTAATCTCGGTGAGGGTATTCTTAGTTACAAAGCTCTGAAATTCCGAAGGTCTGCGCAGTCATCAGGCCGCCGTCAGCACGTTGTTGCTGCTTTCCAGTTGCCACCACGGTGTGGGAAGAGGCCCCATTTTCTGAGGGATCCAGGTCTGAGAGATTCCAAATCAAGGATTTGAAAAAATTCACTAAAGTTCACTGAAATGTAGTTGCAGCTTAATAAAAAATAATACTGTTCGTATCTTAAAAAGTCACTATAGTTCATCACCCTACCAAAACAGATAGTCTGAAAGGAGAAATCGGGCGAAAAACCGGAAAGGACAGAGTGATAGTCTGTAATCGAGAGACGGGAGAGCCCCAAGACGGTGTGACTCGGTCAAGCGATCATCTCAAAAATTCCCGCGGCCATACAAAATTCCTTTTCCATATGAATATGCCTTTGTTAAATTTTTTATGGAAATCTGAAACTTATATTTGAGAAATGATGGCTTATCCCGTACTTCACAACGAAGAAGATAATGGGTTGTCTCTTTTGACAAAAAATAAAATACTTGATCCAAACAATGGGGGTGGGGGATGAAGAGGAGTTAATTTTAAATCGACTAAAATATATTAATTTTCTATAGAACATGGGAAGAATAGATGGTCTTTCTCTGAAGTGGAAAATTAGTTGGAATTTCCCCATAAATATCTATAAGAACATCATCAATTCCAATGAAGTTAATAGTGCAAAATAAATTTAAAACAAAAAAATATGAACAAAACAAAACAACAAAGAGATTTGTTACTGATTTGCTTGACTGAACTTTTTAACCTTATTAGGAATTCATTAGATTTGCATCATTTTGGTTGTTTCCTGATAGGTGTACATACACGTAAAAAATACTGTAAATTTTCAGGAAGCCTGGAAGCAATTCTGCAACAATACCGTAAATTTACAGTATACTGTAAACATTAATTTAATCGAAACACTCAAAAAATGTATAATTTGGTGAGTTGTTACAGAGAGTGTGAACGTGTATAGGAGTAAAAAACACTGACGAAAACCTAACTTATAGGCCTATCACAAATTTTGGCAGCGCATATACTGTAAAAAAATTGACAGTTGTTGTAAAATGTATTACATCAAACATAGAAAATATACAGTAAAATTTGCATGAACAACCTGTAAAAGCTTATGTACGGGGTTTTGTTGGCAGAATTGCGGCCAGGATTTTCCTGTAAAATTGACAGTATTCTTTCCCAGGTAATTGTAGTATTAATTGCCTATTAAATTTCATGGGTGTAAAATGTGTTACTCATAAAATTCGAATTAAAGGCGCTTTATTTTTAAATTTTGTCGTTATAGGCATGAAAAAATGACAAACATTTACAGTTCTTTCCTGTATTTCAAGAGTACAAGCCAACTACTATTTTAAAGGTTTTGCTGTAAATTGCACTGTAATTTTTTACAGTGTAGGCCATGTAGTTCTATGCTTGTGTTAGGCTTATAAATTATCGTAACGTATATGAATGCTAGTCAAAACATGTCAATTTTCTGAGTTAATACATATGATGAAAGAGTAACATTTCCTTTAAAGTAGCTTCATTTGTAATTTCAATTTCAATTTTGGTCAAAGCAAGAAAGTATTATTACCTTTTATTCTTTTTCATGATGGTTGCACACTGTGGCCCAATAAGTATCAATTCTGTTAATTTCACCTATAACTATTGCCCTATGCAGGCAGGAGATATAGTCTTCCGGACACAGTCCGGGAAACAATGCATATGGTGGAAACAATAGGGCAATCGATTCCGTTGCCTCTC
>JAMKCH010000645.1:0-41514 GCA_023653785.1 Ophioderma brevispina
TCTTGTTGCTTTGCGTCATGAAAAATAGCTTAATCGGGGTGGTGATATCAACTGATATCTTTCAACTGCATGGGTAATAACAGTGTCTCTGCACGTCCAGATAAATTGTATTTTGAAGGGCTTTATCCTCTGCATACAGCGGATTGTACTGGGTACCAACAGTGCTATTATTTGCTCGATCAATGCAGCATGATGTACTCTATCTATACTGGTCCCTGATAAAGATGACATTTATCTTTTTTCGAATCAAATGTGCAACTTTGATTAGAACAAGCCCAGATATTGAAGGTAATAACAGTTAATACAATCTGTGCAGAAATCAGTTTCTTCACCGATATGCGTAATCAAACTCCTTATGCAAGCAAATCTTTCTCTCTTGATCCCATCACCTATTATGCACACTAGAGTTGTGCTGGACTCGTGAATGTCCGACATTCGCAATACTGTTACGGCAACTCGTGAATACCACGATCAGAAATACCCTTCGTACAAAAAGATGAGCCTTGTGCACAAATATCTGTTTTTTTTTATCAAATTGTTGGTTCAAAGAATTGTAATGTCTAAAACAAATTAAAATGCAATTAATCCTCATGAATACCGATGGATTATCATGTGTGTTATAGGTGCCTTATGTCCACTCTGGTGGACCACATAGTGTCCGGATTGAAAGAGCGTGTTTTTTAACGATGAGTGTCCTGACGGCGACAATTTCCAATTCCGAATATATTAAGATATGTTTTCGGGTGTAACTAAGTTGTTGACTCTTATTCTAAATCCTCTTGCTCCTCTTCTAAGTTTATGCTTTTTTCGTATAAATACGTATTTCATTATTATGAGTATAGAATGAGCTTTATCTTGAATTTTTATGCCGAAGTTCCACTAAATTCTAATGTTTATATCTTAAAGTCGCCTCAGAGATGTTCGAATATTATTTTTTTGTGGTAATAATGAAAAATAGTCATCTGAACTAACGCATAGTAACCTAATGCACAATTCCGAAATTTGAGATGATCGGATTTTTTCGTTTTGATGCAGTAAACATTTATGTGTAGTATTACGTCCCATAGGATACTGTGTATAACAAAAAAATACAAACTTCCGGATCCGGTTTTATAACAAGTTGTGATTTTCTATATGAAGGAATTCGATTTAAGCTTAGTAATTTCACACAGTGATAGTATATGGACAAGCATTATGTACATGAAAAAAACACTATTGTTTTGGCATTTGAGGGCGCCCTCCTCAGGAAATCTCGAGTCGGCCTTTAAACCTCATTTTGATAACCTTTATCAACCTTGGAATGTTTCGGTTTCCACATTTTTCGCGTTAATGCCAGTCCATCTCTGATGTCGCCATTTTCAGCAATGTCCCTCAGTGACGGCAAGAGAATACAGGATAATAGCGTCATGAGTACTGCTAGTGAAGTAATTCACCTCATTAAATTAAAGGAAGCACTCTGGCAACACTGCAAATGAATTTACTGATTTGATCTCAAATGATTGGCGAGTATATACTTGTTTGATAACGAGATATCCTACAACCTAAAAAATACTGAACATTTGTATTGATTGCAGATAATCATGTATATAATTGCATGTAATTATAGTGATTAAGTTCCGAGGAAAATATGTAAACCAGCATAACTGATATTATACGCATTATTTCAAATAGTTTGGGTGTAGAACCTTTTTGTTATCAAACCACGTACATATTGGACACTGAGACACGATAAATTATGTGCAGTGGTATAGAACATATTTCATGATCGCTCAGTAAACACGGTCATATTTTGTTCACATAAGTCAATTACCCAACATAAAATGACAACAAATTACGCAGTATAGTGTAACACATTTTACATCCACCACGGAAAAATGTTTTCCAATATTCTGCCAAACCTTATAAACATTTTTTGTTTTCATTTGCCGGTTCACTATATTAGCACACCATGAACCCAAAATTCAAAGTGTGAGATAAATTTGAATGTTCAAATTCTTTAAAAAAAAAACACACACATTTTTATGAGACATTTTAGAGTTCATATCTTGCGAGAAATCAGACGATAAAACGCTGTTTATATTCACGCATACAATTTATTTACAATTTACTTGAAACATTAAAGGCCTGACTCAGAGATTTCGAAATATTATTTTTTTGTGTAATAATGAAAAATAGTCAACTAGAACCTAAAGATAGTAACCTAAATGCACAATTCCGAAATTTGATACGAAAAAAATCGGAATTTTTCGCCTTGTCATGCAGTAACCATTTATGTGTAGTATTACGTCCCATAGGATTCTGTGTACAACAAAAATTCCGGATCCGGAAAATTTAATAACAAAGTTGTGTTTTCTATCTGAAGGAATTCGATTAAGCGTAGCAATTTCACACAGTGATTAGTAGTGGACACGCATTATGTCAGGAAAAGAAGAAAACACTATTGTTGGCAATGAGGGCGCCCTCCTCAGAAAATCTCTGAGTCGGCCCTGTTTTAAAACATCATTTTGAATACCTTTATCATACCTTGGAATGTTCGGTTCCACATTTTTCGCGTTAATGCCAGTCCATCTCTGATGTCGCCATTTTCAGCCAATGTCTCATTGACGGCAAGAGAATACAGGATAATAGCGTCATGAGTACTGCTAGTGAAGTAATTCACCTGCATTGCATTAAATTAAAGGAAGACACTCTGGCAACAATGCACCAAATGAGTACTGATTGATATCAAATGATTGGCGAGATCTACTTGGTTTGATACGGATACTCCTACACCCAAAATTCTGAATTGTATTATATTGCAGATAATAATATGATTATAATTGCAATGTAGTATGTGATTGAAGTTCCGAGGAAATATGTAAACCGGCATAAATGTATTACATGCAGATTCAAATATTTTGGGTGTTAGTAAACCTTTTGTTATCAAACCACGTACATATTGGACACTGATACAGATGAAATGATGCAGTGTATTAGACATTTCATGATCGCCATCAGTAAAACAACCGGTCCTATTTTGTTCAACAGTAAGTCAATTACCCCAAATAAAAAATGACAACAAATTACAGCAGTTATAGAGTGTAAACCCACCTTTGAGATCCAACACGAAAAATTGTTTTCAAAGAGTTCTGGCCACAAACCGTATAAACATATGACCAAAAAAATTCAAAGTGTGAGATACATTTTAATGATTACAAAGAAACGATACAAACACACATTTTTAATGAGACATAATAGTCATTATCTTGCGAGATAATCAGACGATAAAACGCTGTTGATTCAGCAGTTACAATTTATCCCTACTTGAAACATTAAGAGTTGTTTTTTTTTTTATTACAATAATTGCCTAAGTTCTTTGCTAGTATAAAATAATGTCATTTTCGCCCTTATTACAGGATTAGCGAAAAACATAGCAAGATGAACTGTGGCTATTATAGATGATGCTTAATACCTAACAAGTTAACTACGGAAAATAATTTCGCGTCGAGACATCGCGCATTGGTCCAGCCATCAAATAAGTTTGAGGGTCATATGACTTATGGAGATTTACACCTAAAAGCAGATTAGTCAGCGGGAGTTAGCGCATTAGGTTGTTTGTGACTAGTGAATAAGACATATAATCCAAAATTAAGTTCCAAAAAAAGTTCCTAATTGGAAAGAAAGGACAAAGGAATTACGTGTCATTAACAAACAAAACTCACAATCCTAACTTGACAGCCTTAAAGCCACTATCAGTGATTCACAAAAAAAAATCAAATATATGAAAGTAGAGGAATAGCATCTCAAAGATGAAGGTATAAGTTTGTAGAATTCCCGTAAGTTTATTTTGTAATCTTAAAATTTTACAGAAACTGAATTAACAGCAATGTTCAAAGATACGAATCTCAATTCAGTTATGTGTAGTAGCAAGTGCCCGTACGGACAGTAATGACTAAAATATCCGATTCTGTCCGTATTAGGTTGTTTTCAGACTTAGCACTTGCAGGGTATGTTAGGATACCGATACCTGTTACAGACATGCAAAAATCTGATTTTTGATGAATATTTCAATTTTCTGAATTAGCAAATCAGTGATAGTGCCTTTAATGTTACCATGTACATGTATGTTTTGTGTACTTACGTCATCACCTGGAGGGCGGGTCCAGTTGTATTCCTCTTTTTGCCGACGTTCAACTTCTTTCTGGAAGGCCTCATACTCAGGTGTGGTTGGACGGTATAAGCCAAAGTCATAAGGGCCTGGTATGCAATTCTTGCAGCTTCGTCATGCTCGTCACCCTGTGCCAATACACACATAATTGCATACTGAGGTTTTTGGCTGGTTGAAAAACGTTATTATGTATTCTTAAATATAATATTAGACGACTTGAGCAAATATCAAAATTTGACTGGATAGGACACTTTCTATACCGGCGTGTAGACCGCGCAAAATTGAGCAGCTCACTCGTTGAGTAAAAGTACTCCGGTAATAGTCCCATTCAAGTTGTATTTCAGGAAATGTCCAATCCCCAATTTATAATCAGACGATACTTAAACCGATTGAAAAGAGTGAAAACAAATACCCCATGCTTTTTTGCTGCGATTTGTTTCTATAGCCTGAGAAGAAAAACATAGCGCAACATAAATGTCATGCGACAGAAAAAGTCATAGTTTCATCCTTCGTTCAGTAAAACTTCAGGACCAAGAAATGTACATTCCTAAAATTAATGGCGAACAGAGGCGTGCCCAGAAACCATCAACCCCGGGGGCCGAGCGGCTAAAAAGTTCCCAAAATAGGCTGATTTTTCACGTTTCCCCCGAAAACCCGGGGGGCTTGAGTTTCAAAGCCACCACTGGGCACGCGCCTGACAAAACATTGCCCACGAGATCAAAAGCTGCATACAGCATTTAACAATTGAGAATACACTGCAGCCGATAAAAACAATAACACGAGACTGCAAGCGGCAGGAACAAAACCGACTATCCCTTGCGCGGAAAGTTCTTAGTTACAGCTAAGGCTCCACCAGGAAACACTCGAGACCAATGAAAAATTAGAAACCTCAAAAACCACTATCACAACTACAGGAAACCATTCAGAAATGAGAGAAGTTTGCGTATATGTGCATATTTGACCCCGTATTTTTAAGTGTGTTTGAAAGTTTGACTCGCTTGTCAGCGCTTGTAATTAAATGAAATAAAAACAAAATGGCTTTTTAATAGCGCGTATTGCAAAAACGTGGTTCCTAACCGACATTAATATTGAAATACCAAGGAACAACTGTTTTCTTATTCAAAATGGCCACTGAATACGATTCGACATCATCCAAAATATTTGATTCACTGTGTTCTAAGGAATCGAATGCAATTTCGAGACCCGTTGATTTGTATTGTTGGTAGAGTGAGGTTACTTTAGCTACCCCTTTTCGCTATTTTACTATTGAAAATGACAATGCCAACGACACCTACGATATGCACGATGATAAGAATGACAATGCCGACGATGGTAATGACAATAACGATGAAATTATGAAACTTGACGATGATAACGGTGATGATGATGATAATGTTATCGAAACGCAGTCAAAGAGACACTACATTTTGTTAAAACACAAGTTATGGCAGACTTTTATTAAAATAATCATAAAGACGTTATAGAAATACAAAGTCACAGAGACAATCACAGTTTTCTTATAACATGTATAAAGTGGGTGTTGTCATAGTATATCGTTTCAGCATTTATGTCCCTATTACTTTGTGTTTCTATAACTTTGTTTCTATACTCTGAAATATTGTTTCTCTGATTTTGTATTCATGGCTCTGTGAATATTTGTTTTATATGATACCTATTGTGTCTCTAGCTCTATGACTATAATTACATAATTTTGTGCCTCTATGACTGAGTTTCTATAACATTGTCTCTTAGACTATAAGCTTCTATAACAGTGTGTCCCTCTATTACATTGTTTCCTATGATTTTGTTTCTGTGTAACATTATCTCTATATAGCGTCGAGTCTCTATAACGTTGCGTCTCTGACTGTGTATTTCTATAATCTCGTGTCCCTTTGACTTGTTGTTTGTGTCTCTATGATTTAGTGGGTCTACAGACTCTGCTATCTATTATAGCGACACAAGCATTACATATTTTTATACAAACGGCCTTCCATAAACGGTTAAAATGGATAACTTTCACTGTAGCATTATCTGTCGTTGTAAAATATTAAATATAGCACAGACTAACCACGATGACCAACGAATTTCAAGTATTACACCCTCTTACAAACCTTACGGCGCTTGTATGTTCGGATTTTGCTAGAAATTGTAAACCATGTGTTTTTTTTTAAACTGAGCAATAAAGAATACCAAACTGTACCTGTATACTTTCTTTTCGGTTTTTTAATGAAGAATGAGGGAACATTCGGATTGGGCAATATGTTTGAAAGAGAATTACGGTATTAATTATTTACTTTTCAGAAATGAAGCTAAGTTAAGAAAATCTCATCGTCATCTTAAAGCCACTATCAGCGATTTCTTCAAAATGTAAACAAACAGCGCCCCCTATTTTTCATCAAAGTTAATTTTTTGACACTGTTGTATTGGAAATTGTTGTAGTAGAGACCCCTGTAATAGGCTTAAAACGCAATATTTGTTAAGAAATTGCGATTTTTATGCTTTATTTACTAATAAAGTCGGGATCCGACTTTTATTAGTAAACAAAACAGTCGTAAATGGCATTTTCAAGACCACTTTAAAATGCTTTAGTGTCTGTTTTTCACAAAGAACAGTAACATAAGGGGTTTATATTACCTAAGACTAGTAATTTAGAGAAAAAATGAGCATTTTGAATTTGGAAAAACATGACTGATAGTGGCTTTAACGTCACTATTTTCCCCTAAAAGGTTATAATTTTTAACGATGCACATGTAGGTTTCATGTAGTAATTAATAATGTTAACATAATAAAAACAGAAAAAATTAACATGACATGACTCTACTTAAAAAAATGACATGAATACAGTGTTGTAAAATTACCTTACCATTGCGCGATAAATCAAGTAAACAATTGACGAAATTAACCTATTGCATTTTCGCTTCATTGAAGTTATCGAGGTTGCGATTTCAAAGCTGGCTCTTCCGCTAGATCAATATCTGTGTTTCTATGGCGGTGTGAATTAAATGTGGGTAAGTTTGTAGAATAAAATAGGTACAAGGAGCACCTCCGGGGCACTGGATGACATGTAAAGTAGCCATGGTAGCGGCAGTTGATACCCTGTGACAGACTATAGGGGAGCAAACTTACCATAGCCTACATGAGGACAAGGGCAGTAGCATCAGGTGATGACCAAGTTTGGTTCGAATAGTAAGTCCAAGAAAGCTTGATGAAAAATCCATCATTTAGCTGTACAAATGGGCTAAGGTCGTAAATCACCAAATATGAAAAATCGTTTATTGTTTTACTTAACTAAAGCAACTCCAAAGGTGTCAAAATCTAAATATCTAGAAAAATTAAGGCGTTTGCAATTTAAAATGTGATATTATTGTTTATTAGATATGTTTTATCCAGTGATATTATTTCTTTGCGATTCGATAAATGTAAATTTTGCTCTGTCAAAACAAAGTTTCCTTACATTTGCCTTATTTAATACCTCATTTGGCAGCCATTTTGAAATTCAAGATGATTGCCGCAAAATTGTCAAATTTTTAGGTTATATATATTTCTACTCTTAGGCACAAGGGCGGGCCTAATCATTGAGTATAGGCGGATTAGGGGGGGCGCACCCCCGGGGCGCGACTCCCCCCCCCCTATTTTTTGCAAACCAAATGGCGCCGGCGCCTTGTAGATGTAGAAAAATGCCTTTTGCCGCACAGGGCGGCCTGAAAATGACTTTTGTGGGCGCCTTGCCGACACCACTTTTGTAAAAATTTTCCGGCTCGCTGCGGCGCGTCCTTCTTGCCCTCCGGGTAGACACAATTGTTTTCATTCTGTTTTGAAATCGGAAGAGCAGGGGGGTACTCTTCTTCGTTGTGTTGTTTTGTGCTCCGGTGCTTGGAAAAAAAATTTAAACTATAGGCGTTGCCCCTCCCCCCCCCCCCCCGCTCTTCAGAATTAGAACCGAGTGAAAAAAGAATTGGGTCTACCCGGCGAGCGAAGCGAGCCGGAAATTTTTAAAAGCGAATAGTGACGGGCGCCCCCCCTATTGAGAATTCCATGATCCGCCCGTGCATTGATTATGGGCTCCGGAGTCAAATAGAGTTTCATCAAGTTTCAGAAACATCCATGTAGATTTCCTTTATTTCTGTCAATCCAATTTAAACAAAATATCTATACATGTGTGTAAAAACTTATCAGATGTTTCCTTTCATAAAAAAGAAATAAATAATGTGCGATTGTACTGAAAATGGACAATTTTGCGCAACATCCGGACGTTTTGAAATTCATAATTGCATGCACCTGTAATTTTTACACAACTATAATTTTCTTTAACGTTATTTTTGTCCAATATAGTTCCTCTTGGGAGCAGTAGTCTTTTGTCCATAATTGATTTCCAATCGGGTGCCTTGCTAAGAGATGCCCACTTTATCAGCCTTATGATCAGCAATTTGAAAGTGGTAAACGAAAAAACAGCCTGAAAGATAACACGTGGTTCTCGTCGCGTGAGCGATCAACATTTTAATATATGTTACAAAATTATCTTACATTATATTACTTTATCTCATAGACATTTTACAATCATATCCGGGCTCATATCGATGTAGATAAGGTTTTCTGCACTTAAATGATGACATATCATCCACGCTTTTGCACACAAATAAGGTTATGAAGGAAAACAAGTTTGTCTCACATACATTCACGAAAACTATGTTCTCTGCTTTATGGAAAGTAAGCGGAGCGCCTTTTAGAATTCTTTTTTTAATGTGATTTTGGATCACTTTTCTTTTGGTCGCATCGCGTCAGTTTTTTCATATTTGTCTGAGGCTAAAAAGAAAGTCAAAAATTGGGGCTACGTGCTTAGAGTTATGTGGCACAAACGGCAAGTGTTGGAGTGAGTCCGGACTCGTGAGTCCGATGCAGAGTCCGAGTCCGCTTGTGTCGAGTCCGAGTCCGAGTCCAGTAGGTCTGAGTCGAGTCAACAATGGGCAGAGTCCGAGTCCACGGGGCCTGAGTCCGAGTCCTAGTCCGAGTCCGGCAGGTCTGAGTCCGAGTCCAGCGGGTCTGAGTCCGAGTCCGAGAAAAATCGGACTCGAGTCCGGACTCGAGTCCGAACTCGGACTCGAGTCCGGACTTAAGTATAGAGTGCAACTGAGCACTTATTAATTACTTTTGATGCTGAGATATAGACTTTTTGCTTCAAATTATAGTGGGCCAATTTAAAGATTTTATATTAAGAACAGCTTAATATTAACAATGATTGGAACCTGAAATCAAAATAGATATGAATTAGGTAATAGGTTATCAGCCACATTATTATTTACTTGGTACACTCTGTCCAGCTCGAATTACAAAGTAGCGAAGTTGCGACGCCGGGGCGGGGCGTTTATACATGAACCTCATTGAACGTGCGCAACGTAGGTAAAGCACCAAGCGCCTGCCAATCTGAAAAGGCAACATGGGTGTTTATGCAGTGCCACCACTCATACTTCAGATGAGACAAAGTATGGTTTGTGTGCTCTTTTGTGGGTGGTTCCATTTTGGAAAAAACTTGATGAAATCGCCACATCGGGAACATATTTTGCATTGTCTTGTTGTGTCTCACATCAATACATATCAGATCGCATGTGTTATGTTATGACAAAGTCTGCTTCTATTGGTTGTGTATGTATTAATTTAGGCTCTGCCAGTTAGAATCATTTTTTCAGGGCAGATGCTATGAATTACAATGAATGTACATGTGCTTGAGAATAAGGTATTCAAAGTTGAATTGAGGCATATTTAAGCTACAGAAATGAAATCAGATGCACAAATAATGACAGACAATGCTTGCATTATCTTTCTCACAATATTATTATTTTTTCCACTTGCAAAACCAAGAGACCACATGCACTTACTAGATTTAAATTAAAACTTCTCATAGTTACAGGGAAAACACAACAAAATTCATGGTGCTATGCTAGTTGCCATCCAATGATTATATTTGTCCCCTGTCCTGCCACAAGAAAAAAATGGAATTACACTCAAAGACACTTTTTTCCAAATGTAGTAATTTAAGACAAAGGTCTGCTGGCAATTTTTCATAAATTTAAAAAAAAAACTACAAACAAACAAAATTCTGCTCTGCACAGAAAACGATGAATCAAGTTTATAATATCCTCAATATTGATGGAGCAAATTAAGGGGGGGGGGGGTCTGTTTTAAAATGAAGAAAAGAAAAATAAGTTATTACTAGGCATAATTGACAATGATGAGCCTTAGCATAATAGGAAAATGTAAACTTTTCAGCTGTCATTGTTTTTGTTGAGTAAATAAGACCTATTTCAGTTCAAATTTTATGCTGATTTTTTAAGCAAATAGTCTCACATTGCCCATGCAGGTTTTTGTATATTGTATTGATAAAAAGTGACTCTCAACATGTATTTTAATGCAAATATAATTTTTTATTATTCTATATCACATATTACAAGCCTTTTTCAAAATTAATTTAGTAAAACTTAAATAAATGCTTATGCATACAAAACAAACTCGAAATTTTCAGCTGACAGAATTTTTTGTGTATTCTTTATATCACCTCACCCAGTGATATTTAAGATGATTATTTTTAAAAACTTATTTTAGTCCATAAGATCATCCCCTTTTTGTACCAAAATGCACCGCAAAAAAGGAATAATATATTTTTAAAATAATATGAACAATTATTTCCAAGTTTTGGGGCCAAATAATAGTTTTTTGGCCAATTTTTATTATTGTTCGATTACGTTTCGCTCAATATATCAAATGGTTGAAATCGGGATTTTATGAAACGTGAACGAACGTAACTCAAAACCGAAAAGTCGTATCAACATGAAAATTGGCACGAATGTAAAGGCATTCAAAGGGCTGTGAAACCATGAAGCCAGATTTTGAATTAGGGGCTCAATTTGAAGTATACTGAGGTCAAGTCTGGGTCTCATGCTCGGAGGCTGTTTTTAATAAAACAAACATGTGGACTTTATCGATCATGAAGTATGCACATGGATGTTGGGAGCAAAAGAGAGCCAGAACCTGTTGTGAGGGAGGGAACTAATTGGGCCTGGTATAGGAACACTTGACTGTTTAAGAAGATAATAAAATAGTCATGCAACTATAATAGCAAATTCATAATAATGATAACTATTACCCAAATGATGATTGAGAATTAAATTTCCATTCCCCTATGAATATAAATTTAAAAGAAAAAAGTATCTTCAATTTTAACTCTTCGCTTTTAAAATGAAAATATAATTCCAGCAACTACTTTTGAGAAAAAAAAACTGTAAGAATTAAAACGACAGTACATGAGTTTTTGTGAAGTCATGCAGGCCAGGATAATTGAAATTTACTTCGCCATTTTTTACTGGACTCAGCCGGACTCAACTTTGAGTCCGAGTCCGGCAGGTCTGGAGTCCGAGTCCGGAAGGTCTGAGTCCGAGTCCGGCAGGGTCTGAGTCCGAGTCCGAGTTCACGGGGCCCGAGTCGGAGTCCGAGTCGAGTCCAATAAGCATGGAGTCCCGACGTTCTGAGTCCGAGTCTGAGCCGAGTCCGGACTCGGACTCGCCAATGAGTGTCCGAGGTCCGGACTCGTACAAACACTGGACAACGTACTCCACATACTTATTCGCGCGGGTTATGTGAGAAAACCGGGTTTTCTTGGCAACGTGTCAAAAGTACACCAACAATTTTGCTATGGTTTCCAACTGTATTTTATATTGCCCATTTATTCATCCAATATATGTGTAGCTTGTGTTTGGGGCCATGTCTGAGAAAGATAAAGGTGGTGATGACACGATAATGAGGTCCGATTTTTCATATGAGGTTTCTCCCTCACATTAAAATGGTTGAGTTAAATTTCCAACCAGTGACTAGTAGAAGCAAGAATTTGTACTTAATTGGCAATATGACCCAATATGACAGGTGTGTGTAATTAATGGGGTCGACACATTTGAAGGTTTGTGGTGGATAACATCAAAAGGAAAATTCTGGGCCTTAAATGTCATTGGATGAATGCGAAAACTATGAACTTTCTTCTGATATTAACATTTCAAGTTTGATCAAGTGAAGTGTGTGTGTGTGGTGTGTGGGGGGGGGGGGGGGTTGTCGATCGACCACCTATCTTGAACTGATTAGTCAATCTTATACTCCCTGGGTTAGCCTAGTGGGCACATAAATCCTGCTTATATTTTACCGACTGCTTAAAGCATTTATGATCGGCGGCAGTGGTAGTGGGGTCAGCGCGAACCGCCTTGAGTAAGTTGCCTCTGGGGGTTTGTTTTAATGTTTCCCTGTACAAAACTCAGACTAAATTCAGGCGCGGATATAGGGAGGGGCGCAGAGGGGCGCGCGCTCCCCTGGTAATTCTGCAAATCTTGCAAAATCAGCCATTTTGGACAAGTTAGCTTCAGCCCCCGGAATTGTGACGTTTTTCAATCCTGAATCCGCCCCTGAAATTCTCGCAAACTCGAGAAAATTCCCGGCAGGTAAACAACGCGCTTGCCTGAGTAGAACCTGGACTGAACTTGTTGGTGGAACAATATGGTTCGGCTAGGTGATAGGGAGACATAAAATTAGCTAAGTGCTCGATAGAGTGAGCTCTACCGTAGCATGCGAGTTTTTTTTAAGTTTGAGGGCGTGCCGGATATCTATTGTGCAAATATTTCCGCTTCGCGGTAGAGTGAGTGTGACAATGGGCCTGTTGGTACAAGGTATAGTGGCCAAAGTGCATACGACTTGTTGTAACACGTTCAGATGCCCAATTAGTGAATGGTTTACTTGAAAGACGTATACCGATGATCAAGACGGCCCTTTAATGGGATTTCAAACATTCAAGGACGAATTGGCATCCGGTAGGAATTGAAACGGAACGCTGCAATTAAAATTAATATAGCCCCCTACAAAAGTACAGAACATGTTATTGAAAATTGGAGTTTCCACGCTACATACGTTAACTTTAGAAACCACTCCCTAACATCCGGAAATGTCAGATCATCTAATCTAAACGTCCCATTTTTTTGCCACTTTTCCAAAATACGGAGCGGCCCACAACTTGTTTTTGGGAGAAATTGTCCCTAGATCTAATAGAAAAATAACGTAACTCCTTTTTTGCGGAGATCGTCCGGTTGGTAGGAATAAGTTCCGAAAAAGGACTTATGGATATAACCACGATTACGGGCATATTCAACTGGTGTAAGACAGAGGTCTTGATACGAGCACAAAAACGCCGAACCCCCGCTACCCAATTGTGAACAAATGCCGTGCCGCTACTTGCTCAAGCTTGAACTTGAAACACTCTTTGTGTACGCCCCATATGAAGCATGATTCAGAGGTCCTTATGTGACCATTGTGGTGTTGATAGCTCTTGAATTGTGGGAGAAGAGGGGTGGGATTATTTTCCCACACACACACACACACACAGACAGATAACAAAACTATATAACCTCTATTGTGAAACTGGGGTCAGTGTTCCTCTGGATTGGATTTGGTTAAATTTGTTCTAAGCTTTTGGCACTAATAGCCTTTTGAAGCCCATTTGTGTTGCCAGAAGAACAAGAAACAGACCAGCCTTGCCAAAGACACCCGTTGATTAACAAAACAACGAAACCAACAAACACATATACATCTAATAAAATATAATACAACATTAATTTGCTAAATACACAAGTTTTGTACCATAAAGTCTGGAATTCGTAACATATTGATTGAACTCTATCCATTAAACGATAGATTATTTATCTACGAACTATTTACACAAATGTGTAAGTCTTGAAGTTGGTATCACTTGCAATACTTGATCAGCCATATATTCTAGCGCACCCCCTTTATGATTTAGTAGGGATAGTTCTTGTAGCATTCACACCCTTTTATGAAATGTATTTCATTACTTTCGTACTTACCTGTGCATATCTTAGGCGGTCGTATTGATTTTTAAAATGGTTGTACAATTATGCCTTCTTATTATTTTTTTACTTGCAAAGCACTTTGGTATTATTAAAATGCTTTATATAAATTCCTATTAATAATAATAATAATAATTATATCATTATCACCTTAGATTCTATGTTAAGGCGAATTTCATCTTTGTTATGTATAAAATTAGGGCGAAATTATGTTCTGTTTTCACCTGTTTCACTTGAACCGCGCGTTTTAAGGCACGTTTTCAGCCCGACGTCAAATAACTGGGTAACTGCATGAACGATAAATCGAGGTCAGACTCCTATGTGATAGGTCCGTCTGTCTTATACTGCTATCTAGAGCCAAGGTTAAATGTCCCCACTGTTTATCTCTTGATGTATGAATGATGTGACACAGGCAAGGTTGTACGAAACGAATTTTGTACAGTGTATAACTTTGTAGCTTGTAACATTATTGAATGAGAAACTGTGTTGCTTTTTTATGTAAGCTGGCTACCAGCTAACATATTATGTGATTGTCAGTTTTTTCTTCTTTCTGGCAAGCGCTCCTTTTCCGAGAAAGAAACCAAATTGACCATAAATAGGTTTTTGTTTTGTGACAAATTTGCTATATCTTCCAAAGAATGGGGTCATTGAATGAAAACAGGAGCCCCCCCCGGGCCCGGAATTTGATTCCCCCCCCCCCCAAATCAAAGACTATCATCACCAGATTTGGTTACAAGATCCCCGGTACAGGCTACATATGGGGTGTTCACAGATTAGGCCAAAATGCCATTATTACCAATTAAAGGGGCATTCCTTGAAAATCTACGAGATTCGCTCAGAGGATCCCCTGGTATACTCAATCTATCTTCCTCTAGTCAGTGACGTCAGCCCGTTCAAACAGATGTTTTGCGTGTGCATTTTCGCACCGCCTTTATACGCGCGCGTGAATATGCCAGCGCTTTGAATTAACGCCCGCGTTTTCTTGCTGCGATCACAGCATAATACCCTGACGTCACTGACTCGAGGAAGATAGATGGAGTATAGGAGCTAACGTGCATATGGGGTGTTCAGAGACTGGGCCCGACTGTCATATTTACCCAATTAAAGGAGTATTTCTTGAAAATCTATGACTCCCGGAAATTAAAGGCTTTTGAAAACAACAAGAGATTATTTCAGCAGATCCCCTGATAGGGGCATCATATGTTGTACTTTTTAAAGACTCTTCTTGTCTATATCAAGAAGAGCTTTGCTTCTTTCACCAATTTTTATAGGGAAGTTGACTTCAAAACTCAACCGTCGGTTGACTTGCGGTTCATGGCGGTGTAACCGTATTTAATTGTTGGAACAATGGAAACCTGTTTGAACCTGGAAGAACCGGACGGAACCGGCAAGCAAATGGCGGTTGAGTTATGAAGCCAACCCTTACTGCTCATGCAGTTGAACAAATTTCAGGTGTTATCACCATCTAGACGTGCCATTGTTAGGGGCGGCTTCAAGACTCACCCGTCGGTTGACTTGCGGTTCATGGCGGTGTAACCGTGTTTAATTGTTGGGAACAATGGAAACCTGTTCAAACCTGGAAGAACCGGACGGAACCGACAAGCAACCGGTGGTTGAGTTTGGAAGCCACCCTTTAAAAGAAAGTTAAATTGATGGCAAAGGAACGGCATGCCCTATGGAATGACCTCAAACTATTCACATTCAGATTTAAGATGCAATCCTCTTAGTTTGTTCTCTAATTTCAAAATTATTTTAAAAAATTGAAATTTTATGTTATATTCGTAAAAACTATGCTTTTCTCCACATACTGTTGAAATTTCATCTGACTTGCTTCGTTGGTTTTCAGAACAAAGGCGATTTCGTAAGTACAGGTCGATCCAAGTTTGATGAATATACAATTAAAGCATGTTTCATTATAGATGCTTGTTTTATTTCATTTGCCTGTCTCTTTATCCTTACCTCTTTGTTTTGGTTGAATTAACTCAGTATAACCTTGAAAACTAAATATTAAATACTGAAAGACAACCTGTCTTTGACAAATAAAGGAAAATGCCTTTTACCTCAGTTCACAATGACATCAGCCATAGTGTTTGATGTAACTCAGGTTTGATTTTCAGTGGTTACTGGTTCTTGTTTGTTTTTGTTTTCTATCAAATGGTCGATACCAGAACTTGGAAGTCGGCAAAATCCATCAGTTGCTATTTAATCCGTCCGGGACAATTCACAATATCCACAAGGATTGGTCCAACACAATAAAGATAAAACGTTTTAATTTTGGCCAACTTGATACACTGTTAAAAATGGTCTTAAAAAAACCGTCGTTTTGACCGTCAGCGGGACTCCAAAACGTGCAAATCATGTACACATGACTCAAATGACGCCGTTATTTTAATGAACCTATTTAACAGTGTAGCTAGATATGTGAGTGGTAGGAATTTGAATAATTCTCAGTACTTTTGATTATAGCACCATTATATTTTTGACACTCTGCATTATTCTTTCTCACATGCCCTGACAACATGAATATATTAACAGAAAGAATGAGGGCTGGTATATCGCGCAGTATACTCTAAAACCGGAGAAAAATGGCAGCGTATTGATTGTATTTGCTACAGAATTGTCAGTGTGAAAGACAAAGGTGATTTTGATTTGATTATAAAACCTTCGCTGAGCTTCTCGAAAGCTTCTCTGCAAATATTTCCAGAAATAAGCATGATACTGAGCAGTTACTCGCCCTTGTGTTAAGAATATTGATCGTCTGTTGTTTTTTGTACGTGTGTTTTGTGATTTTTTTAAACTGGAAGCCTCGCCTTGTATTGTGATAAATATAACGGACGTAACCGCCCCTACTACGATTGTAACTCGTAAGTTGAAGTTTCATTTTTGTGCAATTTAATAAGCACAGTTAGTCATGGCCATTTTGGGGGTTGTTAATATCTTCAGGAAGAGAGAGAAGAGAGGAAAGGGAAAGAAAGAGACGAGAGAGCGCTAGACATAAGAAATAAGAGTGATAGGTCTATTTAAATCTTTCTCATTTTGAAAGTATAATGACGAAAAAAAAGGCAAACCAAAATGAAAAAACAAATATAAAAAGACAAACTAGTTATATAACACACTACTCTCCAGTTCTTCGCTTACTGGTTTCATACAGGTTTTATTATCCGTGAAATCAGGCCAGATTCACGTATCGGTTGTTGGTTTACCTGACTCCAAGAGCCGGTCGCGCGCCAATATACAATATTTGTTGCCAAATAGATAAACACTGTAGAAGGCATACTCGCCTTGATATAACCGCATGAAGTGCATGGTCATCATTTTCCTTACGGTTTCTCCACGTGCGCATAGTAGATTACTGGAAAAATGCAAGAAGATAAAGGTCTATAGCAACGGTTTTCTATTAGTCATGATTAATGTTCAGCAACAATGTGTCTGAATTATTGCGCAATTAACATGGCCGGTACCACCGGGGAGGGGGGGGGGGCAGTGGGGGGGGGGCAAGTTGCCCCCTCTGGCTCGAAAGCGGGACGTATTTGAACACAATATGATGCATTTTCACAATCCCTCTTTTTCGAGGAAGTTCGACCCTTTCAGCCTAAATTTGGTACAAAATTAAAGTAATTTGCGCTACGGCGCACATTTCTGTCAAATTCAGACTTAATTTGAACAAATCATCGGGACGACTTAACCAATTTTGTCCCCCCTGGCGGGAGGACTTGTCCCCCCTGCGGGGATTGGACTGCCTCGGTACGCCACTGGATATATTAATTTAATATAAAAACGTTTAAGATATCACCGTTTGAAAGTCATTATATTTTTTCCTTCCCATTTAAAAACCTTACCCTTCTGCCGGAAAATAAAATTAACGAACGTAACTGTTTCATTTTCACTACTACTTCTGAATTTCTAAGGATTTACCGTATAAAATTAAAAAAAAAATGTTATGACAACTTGAATTGATAAAAAGCATGTGTATAAAGTAAAATCTTTTGTACATTTTCTTAAATTTTTGGCGTATATCTCTGCTTTATTTAAACTAAGGTTAACACACAGAGTAAGATATAGTTCATAGTTCGGTTTCCTGTTAGGGCTTCTTATAAAATATCTTTGTGTGGAAAACTTGTTCATGTCACCTAAAAGGCATTTTTGATGACTATTAAAGGCTGACTCAGAGATTTCCCTGATGAGGGCGCATCATTTTTTTTCAAAAAAATCGTGTTTTTTGCATATGCATAATACATGTCCATATACTAAGCACTGTGTGAATAAGCTAAAAACGAAGTCCTTCAATAGAAAATCACAACTTTGTTATAAAATAATTCCGGATCCGGAATTTTCGTTATACACGGTGCACGTATCGCTATGGCACTGTAACCTGGCATAAATATTTACTGCATGAAAACGAAAAATCCGATTCACTGTAACTTTCGAATTAACCATTTAGGTGACTATTCTTTCAGTTTCCTATAGATGACTATTTTTTAATTACTGCACAAAAAATATATATTTCAAAAAAAAAAAAAAAAACTCTGAATCAGCCTTTAAAGCAAAGGCATCTTTATCAGCCTCAATTCTAAATAGGCACTTTCTGACACAAAATTTCTCTTCTATAAGGCTTCGGAGCGTGCATGGTTTGTTTAGCTCTGGGCTGATTGGTTTATTACCAGCACACCCAAAGTGATTTCTTATCAAGTTACACTGTGCCATATTAACCTGGGAAATAACATGGGGCAGAGTACGTCTCCCTGGAATTAAATATGCACCAATTACAAGGAAGCTCACTTTTTTTACACAGCTGTTTCAGGTTAATAAAAATCGAATTGTGACCATGATAATGATAACATAATTTGACCTGATTTTTTTAATATAAATATTTCCCCAATTGGATCCGAAGTTTTCTACAAACGAATATCCAAAAAAAACGGTTAAACCGAAGAAAAAATTATCATTTAAATAAAGGGCAGGAATTAATGATATATGCCTCTACACCTTTACTGCCAATTTCCAGTTGCCCATCTTACTTCTTTCGTCTTTTACAAAAGTGTAAATGCTAGGAATGCGACGTATACTGGAGTAGTCGCAGAATATTTTTTACTTGATGTTTTATCGCAGATTGTTTTCGCCTTACATACATTGGTAATACATATGAGCGGTTAGCTAAGATGACAATGTTTAGGGTTTCAAGATGGTAATTTGTGAAAGGTTTACTTTTCGATACATTTATTTGGTTTATATCATTTGTTTTTTTTTTTTTTTTTTTTTTTTGTGATTTAAAACGTTCACTATCTCAAAGTGACCAAAATGTCATTAGATCCTTGTAATTCACAGCTCGCGATGTGTACTCAAATTTCTATTTGCCGGAGTATATTAAAATTGTTCTTTCCTGGAGATTTTGCTTCCAAAATAATACTGTACAGTTTTAAATTGGTTGTTTAGTATAACAAATAATATAGGCCTACCACATGACGTAGTGTGATGTACTTAAATGTACTTCGTTATTGACAGCAAAAAAGGTGTATTCAAAATGTACTGAAGTGCCATTTTTAAGAAAGCCAGGAAAGAAGCCTAGAGGTTTAAGAGGAATTCGAGTACAGTGTCATTTGGAAGTGTAACTCTCTTTTCTATAGACACTGGCGCAGAGCAAATTCCAAAGTACATCGTATTTTTTGTGTTGTGTAGAAATATTACAGTTCGAGTGCATTCCAAAACTACAGTGGGGCTTGTGAAATATTACTCTTTCTATAGACATTCTAAAAGACCGCACGTTTTTAACAGGAAACTAGTACATTTGAAGTACGAGTACATTGTTCTCGATATGTACCTTTTTTGTGACATCCCCGAGGCGCACAATTTCGAGTCAATTTTTAAGTAGATTTCAAGTACATTTTTTTTTTATAGTTGCATTTCGAGTTATCGGAATAGTACTTAATCTAGACATTTCCAAGTGAAAACAAGTATTGAAATCATACTATATTTTGGAGCATTTCTCGGTTGTGTATCGGAGGATGGAGTGTCCCAATTCGGATCTAAAGAAATTTTGTTGTAAATAGACGGGTGTGTGGATTCATTGAAAATGAAGCCACACACCCTAAAAAGATTCAACAAAGGGTTTTTTTTAAACAGTTTTTGGTGACGTATATTTGAACTAATAACTCTAAAAAATCTAAGGAATCTACCAACCGGAAAAAAGCAGTGGGCGTAGGTTGTTTTTGTTTGGGGGCAAGGTTACACAGGGGTCAAAATATTGACACCAACATATTCATCGCGTTTCAAACGATTTAAAAAAAAAGTATAGTTTGTGGGTTGAATTGAAGTAATAGTTATTTATAGCCAAAATGTCTTCAATGTCCAATGGGGGTTAAATTCAAATCCATTTGGATATTTGTTGTAAAAAGGTTGGTAAGATTGTTTGTCTAGTTGTACAGATAAGCCCCACATTCACATTAGATAATTGTCTATGACATCTGATTATTTAATAGATTCAAGGTTGTATGGGCCTATAGAAGGTACAAAGCCCAAAGGTGGGGGAAAGGTCACATATTGAACTTTAAAACACAGGAGTCAGTTATACCATTTTGTTATTGATTGTGATGCCATGATCAATTAGAGACCAGGGATTTTAACAAAATCGGACCCTTTTTTAAATTTACCTAGGGACGACATTGAACTATTGCCATCCATGTGTACCAAAAACATAAGCCATAGATAGGTTAAAATATATTTTTTGAAGCTAGCACATAAAATGTTATATCTTTTAATTTTTATCCCTGTACAAACCTTGCCTTATATTCTACACTTTTGCATTATAGATTTCATGAAGATTTGGACCCACGAAGAACAAAATGGACCCCCCCTGACACAAATTACAAATTTTTTATAAAATACTACCAAAAGCAGTTATAAGACCTTTTGTTGCAAATTGTTTGTAGGTAAACACATTAATTCCACGTTTATATGTGTACATTGGGGCGAGAGTACAGAGTATTCAAATTTTGCCAGGAATCGTCTGCGCGTGACGTAAAAGAAGGAAGTAGTGAGTGTGATCCTATGAAATTCCGGATCTCGATATGACCATGTATGATTTTGCCCCCAACCTTAAGTGTTTCTATGATTAAAATAGTTTTGATTCCATAAAGGAAAAACGTAAATAAAAACTCAACGTACTTCGGCCATGTTTTGCTGCGTCATCCACTGCCTCTTTCAATATGGCAAAAAGTTGCTATCCGGACATCATGGACGTAGACTTCATTTGCTTCAAATTTGGCGCGAAGAGCAGTCGCCGGAGGTGCCAAGTTCCAAATCATCCCATAATGAACATCGTTGCACTGGTATTTTTTTAAAGACATTAAACACGAACAAGCCCAGTGCACCCATCTTAAAAGACGTTCGAGTTAGCGTTCTGTACCTTTTTGTTTGCATTTTGTTTCCAGATCAGAAGAAGTGAAAGACCAGAAAAAAACTAACAGGAATGTTCCAGAAGGCAGCCAAATCCGCCACAGGTTTGGTGCTGAAGCTGCAAGCGGACACTATAAAGGCCACAACGTTATTTTGAAAATAGAGCTGGGATGCTAATCCAGGTGCTTTCATATTAGTAGGACTACAATTCCGGGTCTCTAATAGTTGTAAAGTAGGGTGGTAGGTAAAGTGGAGGTATAAATGTCATTATTAGCTCGCTGGTTGACTGTCTCAAGGGCAATGTCAACTGCAGGTCTGAACACGCGTCTGTGACATATTAATTTTTCGGCTACCGGTAACAACAGTCCTATTTTTCGATCACAGTAGAACCAAAACGCAAGAACATAGCAAAACGAACATATAAATTATGAACTTGCACAAATATCATGATGACGTTGGAAGTTGGATACAATGGCGCGTCAATATCAGTAGGTTTCAAATCTATTGGATGGTTTGATTAACAACTATCTGAAATATGTGTTATGTGTTACGCGTAAAAATATAGAATTGACACATTTTGGAAATGATTTGCACGGAATACACATTGAATACTGATAAAATTGTAAGGGACAATCAATTTTTATGGGGAATATAGGGGTAAATAAATGGAAACGATAAACTGCGTCCATATTTCGCGTGAGCACTGATCATATTAAACATCTATGTATCAGAATGCCGGTCCATCAACCATTGAAGTGATCCATCCGAAAACACAGTTTAATTCATAAAGTGTCAGGAAATGATGTTGAAAAGTGATTTATAATTACGAATTTTTACGTATAGCACGCCAGAGCGGACAAAAGTCGTACCGTATAATTTTACATTTTCTCCACAAATATTCATACATAAACGACATCTCGAAGTTCAAAAGCAACGGAAGGTAAAATTTGAAACTATTCCTACTCTTCAACTCAAGAATAAGTGCTCGATTACATTTAATAGACATTTTGATGTAGCCCCTGGACCCTTCAAGTGTGAATTCAAGAACAAAAAAAAAATAGATTTCGGGGCGGGTATCTTTGTTAAAAAAAAGAACATTACATGGCCCTAAGGACAAAAATGGTAAGTATTCCATGTAAGATCGTATAGTCTAGCCCCCAGTACACTCTGTTGCGCCTCGTGTACTTTTTCCGTAACGCCTGACCATGAGTGGTCAAAGATGTATATGATTTATATGTTGCTGGGCCTATGGAAGAACAGAGGGAAATGGACCCAGGTAAAGAAATAGCAAATAAGTGTTTCTCTAGATGTCTTAATGCTATACCTACAACAAAATGATCACCACCCCCCGTCCCGACGATGAACGCCAAGAAATCCTAAATTTGAAGTCGCTATTGTTTTAACAGTGTAATCACGAAACCTTGACAGGAATTTGGGGAAAAATTAAAATGTTATCAAGCCGTTATCTCTCACTCTAAAACCCTGAGTTGAAGAGCCCACTAGATGAATATTTGCCTCTAAGGATATCGGCTTGGTTTCTAGCTTGATTTATTTAGTTTGAGTAGTCAGGCTGGAAATCTTGTTTTGTGCTGCATCCTAAAAAAAGCGATGCACACAAGGAGGAAAGAACTCGCCACACAACACGTGACCCACTAATCACAAAAACACATATACATTTTAGTAGTTATTTCATTTATTAGCGTTATCGGAAATCAATAAATGCTATAAAGATTGCGACATTATTTAGGTTTCACAAATATAACATTAACACATCCTATAAAATATGTGGTAAGTTAAAACCTATCATAAATACAATCGGTGTCTTAACTGTATTTCGTTTGCTTTTGCAAGTCTCAGTAATACAGGAATTAGATCAAGATCAGCTCGAACTTCCGCTAGGATTTACCAAGAATTTACTTTCATTTATTTCAGATGAATATTTACAAAATCCATAAATTTGTAATCCAGAATTTATCGTCATATATTTGGGGGGGGGGGGGGGTGGTGCCGTCAATCTGGTACGTATACGCCGGTAGCATAACCGCCATAGCCAGTACTTTTGTGATCGACCAGAATATTTTCTTTTATTGAAAAATGTCCCCTACAACGATCATTCTGGAATTATTTTTCATTGATCAAAACGGTGATGTCGTGGAGCTGCTAAAAGTAACGCTTCATAGACCCACTTTTTATTATTGTGACCTACTCCCACAAAAACCAGGACAAAGTCGCCCGATGACGTAGGAGAAAAAAAAAACAATAGAATACAAAAGAACTAAAATATTTGATTTGGCAGGGGCGGATCCAGACCTCACTGGAGGGGGAGGGATGCCAAAGAAATTTGTAATTTTGCTTGGACGTAATGGCTGCGTAGCCGGCGACGGGCGGGTGGGTGCGGGAGGGGGATCCCCCCTTCCGCGCGCAAAGCGCGGAATCTCTTCATTTTTATCATGGCCAATCAAACTTTTTCCATGTTTGAGGGGAAATGTTATATCACTTATATCAAAAGTCACTGGAAAAAGTTCATTTTTCAGGACAATTGATCAGACCTCGGTATATAGTTTATATCACAATTATCATGGGATAAAACAGTTAACGCCGAGGCAAGGTGAAGTTTAAGAAGGACGAAGAAGGTCAAGTAAAGGTGAAGATAAATAATTAGTTTGTAGCAAGGCCAAGCGTCTAAACAACTGATCGAGAAGCTCTATCGGCTGCTCGTAAGGGACGCACCATTAGGACTTCAAGGGAGTGGTTTGGAAGTTTGGGGAGGGCAAGTTTTTTTTTCAGGGGCTTTGGAGGCAGGGTTTTTTTTTCTTCAAGTCATAGGCTGGATTTGTTTTGGCCTACTGGGACGTATTTTGTGGTGGCGGTGGGTTGACTCATTTGGTTCATGTTTTTTTCGTTAGGCCCTGGCAAATATGGTGGGGGGCCGGGCGTTTAGGTAATAAGTTAAGGGCACCTTTCAAGTATAGCGCGCAGGGTGTGCTGCAGGGAGGGGGGTGTGCGCGAACCTTTGCAACTTTACTTTCCCCAACACACATTTTCCCATGCAAAAATTTGACTATAAACACAATTTGACAGTTTCTTGAATGCGGTTCAACTTTATAATGCCTTTATGATGCTAAAGGTATGATCATTTTTAATAGTAAAAATTATTGATGGGTTCAGTTGGTTTGAATAAGCATAAAGTGTTCATAGAAAGTTCGTATATAAGGCTGTCCGGGGGTGGGGGCGGGAGGGGGATCCCCTCCTGGCACGAAGCGCAGAACCTTTGTAATATTGCTTCCCAATACACATTTTCCCCAGCATTTGACAGAAACAATTTGACAATTTATAGTTGTTCACTTAAATTATAGGTATGTTTAGCATGTTTACAACAGTAAAATATAGTTGAGGGTTAATTTGTGTTGAATTTTCATAAAGTGTTCATGGAGAGTTCGTATATCAAGCTATCTGGGGTAGGTGCGGGGAGGGGGGGTGTTTCCACCATCCCGCGCAAAGCGCGGAACCCTTGGAATTTCACTAGATTTCCAAAAACATTTTCCCTGCAATTTGATGGAAACAATTTGAAATATTGCGGATAAGTATGATCAACATTTTTAAAAAGTCTATAGTTTGATGGGTAAGTCTTGTTTGAATTAAGCATAAAGTGTTCATGGATAGTTTGTATATCAAGCTTTCCGGGGGGTGGGTGCGGGAGGGGGTGTCCCCCTCCCGCCGCAAGCGCAGAAACCCTTGCAATATTTTACTTTCAAAACTATTTTCCCATGCTTTGCTGAAACACTTGAAATTTATAATTGGTTCACTTAATTATAGTATATTAGCATTTTTAAAAATAATTATAGTTGATGTTTAAGTGTTTGGTTAGAATCTAAGTCATAAGTGTTCATGCAGAGTTCGTATATCAGGCTGTCCGGGGGTGGGTACGGGAGGGGGTGTCCCCCTCCCGCGCGAACGCAGAACCTTGGCAAGATTTACTTTCCAAACACATTTCCCCATGCATTGATAGAAACACTTGAAATTTGTAAGTGGTTCACTTAAATTATAGATTAATTAGGCATTTTTAAGAAGTAAAATTAGTGATGGGTTTAATTTTTGTTTAAATAAGCTTAAAGGTGTTCCTGCAGAGTCCGTAATCAAGCTTTCTGGGGGTGGGTGAGGGGATACCCCGTTTTTTTTTTTTTTTTTTCCCCGCAAAGCGCGAACCCTTGCAATATTCGCTTTCCAAAACACATTTCCCCATGCCCATTCATAGTAGAGTGACCACAAATTCGATAAGTGGTTCACTCTAACATGTGGTTTATGTACGGCGAAAGAATCCCTTAATATGAATATAACAAATAAGGGAGATCCCTTTACAGATTTTAGGGCTTCAGTAATGGCTACATCAAAAGGTGTCAAATGTTTGCGGATTCATTCCCTAATAATAAATGGACTTTTCAACCACTATGAGATGCTGCGTCAGTTTGATGGACGAAGGGACTAGATCGTATAGCGCGATGTAAAATTGGTCTACTTATATGACCCCATAGTTATTTTGCTTAAGGTGAGTCCAGTACCTCGGTGTATTCCTTGTTGATTGTGCTCTTTCTGTGAAACATGAATACTTGAGTGCGTTGATTATGTGCTTATTCGATAAAATATTATAGCTTCCCAGATTTGAAAACATATTTCAAGATATTAGGCCGCTTCAGGTGATTAATTTTCCTGCAGGAGGTCTGATTGGTTTTAAATATCGTTAACTTTTTAAAATTTTGTGACAAATTAATAAAATTAAAAAAAAAAAAAAAAACTTTTGATTTTTTAATAATCTTAATGACCCACGATCTAACACAATTGTGTTGAGTTGTGCGTTAAAATGTTAATACTCCACTCACTTACAGGTGTATATATGCTTTTTAATGCTTATAGGTATCAGCATTTAAAAAAAGTAAAATATATAGTTGATGGACTAAGTTTTGTGAATTAAGCATAAAGTGTTCTTCGAGATTTCGTATATCAAGCTTTCCAAAACACATTTTCCATGCAAATTTGATAGAAACAAAATGAAAATAAGCTTAGGTATGATCACTCAGTTTAAAATAAAATATAGTTATGGGTTAAGTTTTGTTTGAATTTAAAGCAATTTGAATTAAGTGCCCAGCGTGATATATCAAGCTGTCTGGGGTGGGAGGGTGTGTCCCCCCTTCCAGCGGAACCCTTGGCGATGTTCGCTTCCAAACACATTTTCCATGCAAATTTGATAGAAACATTTTATATAATGGAACAGTAAAAATATTGATGGTTGTATTCTAACGGTCTCCTAATTTCTACTTATATTATGTTCCTACCTTCAGTTAGTGGATTCCTGAAGAATTTAGCTGTGGACATATATTGCATACCAAACCACCATGAGCTACTAGAGTATTAATTAAGAAATAAAGGGATTGCAGTATCCTTTTATGGGCGAATAATGTGTCCGAGTCCGGAAAAAAATAATATGGACGGAGGCGCTCCGCATCCATTATTTTAATTTTTTCCTGCCGAGATACATTATGAGCCCATACATAATGCTGCAAACCCTTTATTTCTCTTCTATTACCTAAAACAGCCGTGATATAATGAGAAAATAATGCATTGGCGACCATTATTGCAGAATAATGTGTCAGTAACTGACCAATCAGACTGCTGCATTTCAATAATGGGCAACATCGGGAATAGAATTGATAGACACAATTTATAATTGCAATAATTATAAAAATATATATAGTCCTCCTTAGTACTTTGAGTAATGGTCCTGAAAACGGGTGTAAGGCTAATTGTGAATGAAGCACGTCAAGTTGGTGCACGGGCCGTATTCTGCATGCGTAAAGGTAGTCCAAGATTGGTCGCAACGTTCAAATGTATGACAAATGTCGGAAATTTCTCAAACCAGGAAACCCAACACTTTAAATCAGGTCTGTAAAATTACCTTTTAAAAAAAACCCTTAAAAAAAAGAAAAAAACTAAAAAGTTTTTTTTTTTAATGAAAGCGGGTAATTTTTTTTTTTTTTTTTGCTCACACTCGTAACCTTCAGTCTCTGGGAACTTTCAAGTCTCAGACTTTTCCATCTCGTGTGTTTCCTGATAACACGGCGCCCTTGCTGCGCCGAATACCGGCCTATGCCAAAAAAAAAAAAAAAAAAAACAAAAAAAAAAAAAAAAAAAAACAAAAACAAAAAAAAAAAAAAAAACAAACAAAGCCGAAACGCCCGGTCTTCGCAATGACCCTTGCCGTACGGCAGGGTATCTGCGGAAACGCCGGTCGTTTCGCAATTTTCATGAAGAAAATGTGGGCTACGTCATAACCTGCCGAACGGCAGGGTAACTTGCCGAAACAATGGTTTTCCCAGTAGTTCGGCACAGAGGATCCTTATTACAACAAACAAGCGTGCGTTGGTGAATGTACTAAGTTCTTTTGTCAATTGGCTTTACGGACACATAATGACACGAAATAAGTGTTCATTTGACTCAGCTCGTACACAGGCTAATTTATCTTTAAGTATACTTTAGGCCCGTTCATTATTTACAAGAGAGGGGCCGCAGGAATTGAAAGAGTGTGTGGAAAATTGCATACCCGCAATGTAAAGTTACATAGGCCCTATTGCATAGAACCCACACACCCATCTGCCATCCCGGCCGCCATCCCACACACACAATTAGGTAAATCATGAATTAGGCCTAATATGCAGATAGGTGCTTGGGTTACTGAATATAAATTTAAACATTACCCCCCCCCCATTCAGAAAACATAAATCATAAACCTCTTATTGTTTCAGTATAAAAACCGGGTAGAAAATCCCCCGGCAATCATTTGTATCCGCACCGGCCCTAATAATCAAACCCTAACCTATTCTTAACCCCTAATCGTAAAACCCTAGGTCTATAGGCCCTATACCCCAACCCTAAACCTATCCGTGTTGCAAACCGGCCTATCAAAAATGGCTTTATACCATCAATGGCATATAAACGTAATACATTGTTCCGATTCGGCTACTTCCTAAACGATGTTTGCCGGGGTCTTCCATGGGGTCTATGTGGGTGCTTTTGGCGTTATACAAATTGTATTTACGTCCTACTATTACATAAATTCTTGTTTCCTAAATGCCAAAGCCGAGTTTAATGATTTTCATTGTAAATTGGTCCATAAAGTCACGAAAAATTCGTAAACATTTGCCCTACCATCCACGCGCTTATTTTCCACTTTCCCTTCTCCTCTGCCGATGCCCTGGTACTTCGGCACTGCCGAAAGTAGGTAACTTCGGCACCGGGTATTTCGGCAGCCGGTTATTTCGGCACCCAGCCTCCACACCAAGCATCAGTGTAGGACGTTGATCTTTATTATCTCTTTCCCAGCTCCGAGTCGACTCGTGCTGTGTCGTGTCAACTTTTTTTTGTTTTGGGGGGGGGGGGTGGTGAACTTGGGAGGCAAATTTTTTGCAATCTTATGTCAACCGCTGCAATTTTAAAAACGAGGGGAGTGAGGTCATCAGATGTTCAAGATGGAGCAATAAAATAATGAAGCAGCATCACTTTCTGTCCAAAAAAATTCCGGTGGCGGGGGGGGGGGGTGCCAAGGCTAAGGGAGTGAGGTCATCAGATGTCAGATAGAGCGGAAAAATAATTAAGCAGCATCACTTTCCGTCCAAAAAAATTCCGGTGGCCGGGGGGGGGGGTGTTGTGCCAGTCCCCCCGGCACCCCCGCTTGGATCCGCTCCTTGAATTTGTTGATGGACAAAAGGAAGTGGAATGTTTACATGTGATACATCTTTTAAAGCTTGTTTTATCAGCCTTTTGAAATATTTACCTACTTAAAATGAAAAATTTCCTACTTTATCCGAGTTTTGTGGAGCAGGTTACATATTTCCATTATGCTCTTTGCCTCTATACAACATTAATCCTACTATCCATGGCTAGAAGGTTTTTCCCTACCTAAGAAGGGTACAAATGATTTTGTTACAGTGTGTAGTAACCCATGGGATATACCCAAAGGCATGCTAGAAAATCAGATGAGTAGCTATGTCCAGTTTAGGCGTCAGCAAAGGTCATCTGGTTGTGGCATCTGGGGCTAAAATTGAATGTGCTCCAATCGATTTGAACCCATACCAACTTGGTTTTTGGGCGCTAAAATATGCGCAAAGGATGTCGAACCGATTACCTAAAATCATTTTGCGACACAATCCGTCGGATTGTTTTGTATGGCAATTTTATAGTGAGCAGATTATTGGCCAAAATGCGTGCTCTGAAAATGGCGGAGGTGGCAAGTCGCGTACTACAAGCTAATTTTGTATTTTTGGACAAGTAGGTGGGTGCTGACAACATCATAAACCAAACTTACCCATAATCCGTTTGGGGGAACATATTCAATGGCGTTTTTCAATGCCTCCTATTTGTGTGTTTGGGGATATCGTTTCAATACTGCGTTTGTTAAATAATCACGATTTGAACACCTTGTAACTATTTTTTTAATCAATTTTTAAATATCACTAACTATATAATTAACCTGATTACTTACATTATCATTATAAAGAATGGGCGCTTGCCAAAATGGCCGCCAATTCGTTGTTATATTACCCTCCAAATTTTGATTAAAATATTAATTTTCTCCATTTTATTTGAGAAAAGAATTTCTCACAGGAAAAGTTTTTGTTTTACTATACAAGAGAGAACATGGATTTCTAGCATTGTTATGGCAGATCACCTGTTAGATGATTGCACAATAAGGGAAGTGGGGAATTCCCCCTGATGTAAACTTATTAACTGATTCAACTAGGGGGGGGGGGGGGTGGGGGGGGTTTAGGCTTTTGAGTTCAAACATGCAAAATCTAGGGAATCCCCCATAAGTTATATATATGAATTAATGTAATTCGGGTGATGTTATAGCATGAGATATGTAATATATTGTTAGAAGGGGAATCTCCTGTGAGTATTTAAATACTCTCACTGGAAGGACTCTCGTCCAGCAGTTGCATCAACTAACTAGTATAGTTATAGCTATTTTTATCTACACTAATGGTAGATGCTCCACACAGTGCCATGATTTATTATATTTGTAATTCCATGTGAGCGGAGTGCTGTAATTATTCTCTGTCGTCTTTGAAGCCAAAGTGCTGGGAATCAAACTATGATTCCCAATTGGGACAGATATAAATCGTGGTGATTATCTTGGACTGATATACTGTGAATTTCGTCGAGGAATTAATTTAAACCTTGTCGTCTTGAACTGCTGGACAAAGTTTTCTTCATGACTGAGAAGATTCCAATGGAAATATTACCTGAGGATGTTTATAAGCTTGACTTTGCTGCTGTCATTTTTGAGTCTTCGCTGAGGGACATATCATCGTTGAAACTGCAACGCCTCTTGTGAACATTAAGTATCAGTTAGATAAATTTGTATAATTGTGTAAATTTGATTTTTGTATTGTACTTTGGACATACCAAATTCTTAAACCAATTACAAATCATTAAAATCTGTTATGTTATATAAAATCAGGATCACTCTTGCACAAGGCTCATTTATTTGTGTTTGAAAGGTATTTCTGACCTTAGGCGTCCACGAGACGTCATAACAGCGTTGAATGACTACTTACTGATCAAAATTGCCCAATTTGAGTTTCTTTTTGTAAAGTAATTGATTGGGCCGTGGTGAAATGTCACATACTACAAGCAGATTTTGATATTTTTAGAAAGCACGGGTGCTATCAACATCATAAGCCAAAATTACCCAGAATCCCTTTGGAGAACATATTCTAATGGCGTCTTTAAAACGGCTGCCATTCTGTGTATTGGGTATGTCGTTTCAATACTGCTTTAATAATTATAAAATCACGATTTTAACACCTTTCAACTATTTTGATCAATTTTGATAAGTAGCACTACAGCAGGATAACACTAGAGGGCTTTTGCTAAAATGGCCGCAAATTGTGTTGAATGGCTACGTGCTGATTAAAATGGTAAAATTTGAGCTTGGTTTTACAAAGTATTTGATTGGGCGCGGTGGTGAAATGTCACTACAAGCTAACGATGGTGGTGTTTGGGGACAGTATGGATCCAAACATCACAAACTAAAATTACCCAGCCTTACTTTGAAGAAGACATTCTAATGACCTCTTCAACGTGACCACCATTCTGTCATTATGCATTTTAGTACAAATTGAACAACTATTGGTTCTGTTAATTTTGATTAGTTGTACTACAATTTAAGTAATATGTGATTACTTACAGTAACGTGACACTAATGGCGCTTACTAAAATGGTCCCCAATATGCATTGAATGATTTTGAGGAAGCTCCTGACATCATTAAAATAGCATTACCCAGAATTCCTTTGGGGGAACATATGCCAATAGCGCCTTTAAAATGAATATCATTCTGCATCATTCGGTATATTGTTTCATTTTCTGTATTTTTAAATAATTTTGATTACGTCGCTGGCATATTCACATGCATTTGAGTTTTTGGTCCAAGTACAGCTCCATCTAATGCTTTCCACAGATGCTCTGAAGAGGAAAAGTCTTGTAGACTTGGCGATCTCACATTATTGAATGTTGTGGAGCGTGTTACAAACATTCCATGTTTGTCCTTCTTGTGACAAGCAATGTGGAAAGGTATTTGAAATAGTCAGCCTCCTTGAGTTCAGTACCATCTTAAAAAGATGGGCTGATGATTGCTATCCTCATGGACAGTCGTATACCCCAGTCTTCTAAGCAATAAGAAGGAGACCAACCCTAGCGGGCAACAACATCTTCCAAGCATATCGGCAAGTCTTGTGCATCTTGTAACTGGTCCACAGTGACCGTAAGGTTATGTGCATAGTCAAGATATGTGAGATGCATTTCTGTCTGACATCTCTCTCTTGATTTGAAAGTGAGTCATTTGCCGTTTTCAATACCAAGGGATTGTCCGAATATTACAACGGTCACAAAGAGTTATGCACTTAAAGAGACATGAGGAGATTTACAGAAAGAAGCGCCCCCAATTTTTTTCGAACCCGATTTTTTTGCATATTTGGAATGCTTTCCAATGTATTAGATCACACCTGAAGTGAATAAGCCGAATACACCGTCTTTATGTAATAATATGATGATTTAGTACTTTCTGTCGTGCACGACAGAAAGTCAAAGTACGGTGTTCTATGAGGACAATTACGTTAGGCAGGCAAGTTCAAAACAAGGTTTGCTGTTTTCTTTGTACTTGTTTGTCCAATAAACCTTCGGAACGTTCTTGGTAGGTGGTCCACAATCGATTCTGTGCAATTTGAGAGAAATTCGTATCCTAAAAAAATCTCCTCCTGTCACTTTAAGGTATGGAAATACCAATAGTTGTCAGAAACGTTAGAGTGGGACCATCCATACTCTGTACAAATGAGTATGCGTCTTTATACGCAGAGCAATAACCCTGGAAGATCTCTTCTAAACCTTCCTCAAAGGCCTTTGAAAATTTTCCTCAAGGAAATTTTAAGTTTTCAATGATCCTTCCGACGGTTAGGATCCGAGGTAGCGTAGATCTGCCTTTACGGAAGCCGTTCTTCTTGTTTTGTCTGTTTATTGGATTCATTGTGATGAGAGATTCTATTGAGCAACATTGAGTTGTAGATTTTAGTGGCAATTGAAGTCAATAAAATACCCACGTAGTTCTGGGTAATTGGAGTTCACCCTTATTTCCCTTCTAGGTCTCATTACAAAATTTCAACAGCTGATCATGGAAGTATGGAGATTTCCATATAAGAGTGGTAATATAGTCAGGTCCCAAAGTCTTGGAGATTGTCCGTTTCTTCAGCCAAGTTTGAAGTTCCTTCATGGTGAAAAAAATCAGTCCTGATAGGCAGTCTGTCAGCAACCTCGGTTGAAGAAGGAATCGTCAATATTTTGTCCTATTCGATTGATTGACCGGCTGTTGTACTGAAACAATGTCTTCTGATGCTTTTCAGTGGTATCACCTTTGATATAGATGACAAGAGTTGCTTTCTTGTTGGTTATCTCCCGGCAGGCATCCCACGCTGCAGCATATTTGTTATCATAGTGTCGACTATCAATCTCTTCAGTCTTGACCATGTTGCAAGTCAAGTATTTCAGTATAGGCTTCATCAAAAACACTTTTGGTACCTATTTTTGCTTCGGTTTGGGTTTTTGGCTTATTCAAAGTGAAATCATCATTTGAAGCATCACCTAGTGTCGTCCTTCTTTTCTTGAGAAGCATGCCCGATCGAGCAATCTCTTAGCTTAGCTGTTGTTAGAATTTCATATTCTGCAAAATCCTCTCTTCACGTTCTTCACAGAAAGTGTGAAACCTATTATGTATAGCAAATGCATATTCTTCACTGTTTGTGCCTTTTCCAGTCTATTCGTTTCACAGGATCTTTGGCAGGCCTAGAGCTCTGCTCTGGCAGTAACTAATCTGACATTTGCAGGAATTAATGCCCTCAAAAGAGTTGTGCACACAAGAGTTCTTGATGCTATTGACCCACTTCTTACTTTATCTATTGGTTGTGGCGTTGTACGTAAATAAGGCATCGGTGGACCGATTTTGGCATTGAAGCCGCCTCCTAGTAGTAGGAGGTTATGAGCAGAGTTTGCATATAGGGTTTCGGATATTTCATGGTAGAAATGTACAACTTCTAATGGGAGATTATCGTGATTGGTGTAACAGCACAAAACAGCAGTTCTGGATTTCCCAATAGAGCAACTTTCATGATGTCCTCATTGTATCGTATGATGCTGGACCAAGCTTTGAACTTTGAATTGTTTTCATTCGCTAAATGCAACTTACACAAATACTTGTTTGCCTTCATAAATGGACATAGTGGCTTTCCAAATACTACGATATGCACAACAAAACTGGTTGTGCCCAAAACTATGATAATGAAGTGCGTACACGCGTATGCTCATTATAATTCTTCTTATTTTGCCGTTTCCAGGAGAAATCGGCCATTTTGAATATAATGTCTTTTGTCCTGACCCAATGATACGCAGGTGGCTATTTTGAAAAAGCAAACGTGTCTTTTAGTGTATCATTACTGTAAGTAATTGCATGTTTATTTTTCAATAGTACTTAAACAGAATTAACTCTCGTCCGACCGGGGGGTGGTCCCCATAATAGATGATTCCCTGTCACACAAAAACGCAAACGAATACGATGTAAGGCTTTTATGTAATTGTAAGTGTTCATCCTTTGCGGTCATTTTATCCAAAAAAAAGTGGGTCAGATGTCCCGTCAAAGTCGGAATGTAGTGGGGGAGTGGTTGCCACTTCATATACTTTACTCTGTAAAACGCCAAAAAATGGTACTTATGTTACATATGATGCTACTGTAAGCAAGAGTAATAAAATGTGTATGCTTACTTTGGTACCCATTATTGCAAAACAAATACAAATTTTGCTTGAATGAATGACGGAAACGGTCGAAAACCCCTTGATTTTGGAGAGTTGCTTGCAAATGTAATAAATAAGCTCTCGGTAATGACGTCACTATGATGTCATATCGTTAAAACTTGATAAGTCTGTACTTTATTTGAAGAAAGGACATACGTAGCTACACACTGATACCAAACAAGATGATGTTTGTCCCTTAATTGCGAAAAATCAGAATGTAGTATAAAAACCCTTGTTTGGACGAGAGTTAAAATAGTGAAAACGTTTTTAAATTGCGTTTAAAGAACGGGAATGAAACGATATACCATAAGACACAGAATGGCGGCCATTTTGAAGATTTCATTAGAATATGTTCCCGATAAAAGATTCAGAGTAATTTGGGTATGTAATGTTGTCTCGATCCATACCTACAATAAACAAGGCGAACTCGGATTTACGCGATGCGTAAAATATGTCCCCGCCGAATGTCACGATCAATAACATGTGATAAATGCAACTACAATGTATCGTCGTGGGTTCTGCATAGTGTCGAATCAGCATAAATGCTAGTTCTGAGAAAACGGCGTTTGAAAGTTTGAGTTACCTATGAATGCGTGTAATTAAATGAAATAAAAGGAAATGGCTATTTTAAGTGTTATTTTAAATGTTAAAGACATGAATGGTTATTAACTGACGACAGTATTAAAATACCAAGAAACAACTGTTTTCTTATTCAAAATGGCCACTGAATGTGGTTCGATTGTTTGTCAAACCCCAAATGTTTGATTCGCTGTGCTCTAAGGAGTCGAATACGTATTCGACTGCATGAAACCCGTTGATTTCTAATGTTGGTATGGTGAGATTACTATAGCTACGGGTTTTTACTATTTTAAAATGATGATGCCGATGATGCCACGATGATAAGAATAACGATGGCGGTGATGATGGTGGCAATAACGATGAAATAAGGAAACATCGAGCTTGACGACGACAATGATGCTGATGCTGCTGATGATGATGCTGATGCTGATGCTGATGATGATGATGATGACGATGACGATGATGACGACGACGATGACGATGACGACGATGACGATGTATATTGCATTGTGTTTATGTTACAAACCATGCAAATTTGTATACAAACGATTTCCATAAGCGGTTAAAGTGGGAAACATTCACTGTTGACGAATTCAGAAAATTAAAACCTCTTACAAATTTGGCTCCTTAAAATTAATATCTTTCGTTCGTTATATCTTTAATTAGTCGCCAATATATTTTAACTCATTTTTGCAGGAAAAAACATAATTTCAAGAGTAAATACGTTAGAAGGAACACAAACATTGTAGTGCATGTTATATAAAAATTAATAAATAGTATGCATGTTGTAACACACAATAAATATTGGCTAGAACTGTTCAAAATTGAGCTCAGAAAATATTTAAAATGTAACTGGAATGTTTCATAACTCAAAAGATTTTGGAGGATAAAAGTGGTCTATTTTCTCGTTTTCTTAAATTTCTCATTACATATATAGTTCCTATTTTTTAAAGTAATGTAGACGTTTTAAATATATACCACTCTTGAAACGAATTAACAATTAAATGGGTAATATACTCACAAAATCTAACATAATCTAAACAATTAAGAGGGCACTAACGCTTATACAAACACCTTCCCAAAGAAAATATCAATTTGTTCCTGAAAGGAGAGGTTTTTTTAAAATGATGTATATAATAGTATTTATTTAGTTTGCAGAATATCAAAGTTAACATCAAAGAAAATCAAACTTTCGCAATATGTTTACAAGCCTATTTTTGTAACACGGTTTACTAAGGGGTGGGGTGTTAAACACCCCGAGAATTCATTATTATAAAGCAATATAAGCTAATAGATGATTTCGATGTTGGTACCAGTTGATAGCATTGGTCCACCGTTTTCTACTGCTTCCAACATAACCTAGTATGGCGTCACAATGACGTCAAAGTTCACAAGTTGGCAAAAGTGGTCATTTCCACAGACACATAGAGTATAAATGCAAAAGTGAAAATTTTTTTGCATTAAAAAAAAGTAGGAATATTGGATTTTTCATGCGGGTTTTGGTCCAAATGATATGGAAAATGATAGTTTTTAATCAACATATACTTTTAGAGCATAACAGTGACAAAGATTTAAAACCAAATGTACTAATGACAAAGGGTAATGTGTATCATTTTAGGCGGAATAATGTCTCGAGGTCGGAAAAACTAAATAATTGCGCCCCCATGATTTTTTATTTGTTCCCGCCTCGCGGGAGATAGATGATACTACAAATTTTCTATTATATTAACTAAAAAAACTTGATTTATTTGGAGGGTGTGTTTGTATATAGGTTTTAAGTTAAATATGCCTTATTTATGTATATTTTGTATGCGGATTAATGAAAAAAAGATAAGAGAAATGCATTGGCGGCTCATATTGCAGAAGAGTGGGTAGTAAACTGGCCAATCAGGAAGCTGCATTTTCAATAATAGGTAGAAGAGTAGAGGTAGTAACCACTACCACAAAATCGACTTTTGGTCGACGCTAACCCCGGTGAGGTGCTACCTTCACATTTGTCCGCACGTGGAAAGTTACCTGGGGTGGTAACGCCCCCCTTTGGAATTTACGAGGGAGTAGTTGGCACTATGCCCCCCCCAAAAAAAATATAAATTGGTTGTATTGTATTGTACAAATGCTTAAAACTACCCAAACTTGATAATTCTTTTTCACGACACCCAGACGTAGGTTTCAGTTAAGTACAGTACATAACTTAACAAACAAAATAAAATGGGAAATAACAGTCTAATCCCTCATGAAGGATAGAAAGGTAAATTTCAACGATGGCCTTAAATCGTGATAGAATATTACCGATTTTGATCACTGATTGAAGTAGCAATCTTGTCCCAGCGAAACGTATGCGTTCACAAATTTATCTGTGTGCTTTGAGATATTTGGACACGCAAAAGCTGCTCGACTAGATTCGATTGTTGTGAACCCGTTCGTTTTATAAAATGCGTGTTATTATCGACTGCGGGGGCTATTGGTTAGGAGATTTGATTTCACGTTTATTTTTGGGTACCGATTAAAGAGTACATAAAAATGCAACCCAGAATCAACTATAAATCAATTTGAACCCAAAAAAATCAGATTCGACAATATGTCGTGACCACGACGGTATAATGTCTACAATATTAACCCCAACCACGTTCCCCTCCCCCATACCACCCCCTCCTCCCCCCCAATACCCCATCCTCCCCTCCCCAAGACACTACACCCCCACCCCACCACCCCCAAGACACTCAACCCTCCCCTTCCCATAACACTCCACCCCTCCACGAGACACTCCACCCCTCCACGAGACACTCCACCCCTCCCCTTACCCAGGCACTCCACCCCACCCCGAGACACTCCACCCCTCTCCCCAAGGACACTCTACCCCTCCCCCTGCCCAAGACATCCACCCCTTCCCCATGACCAAGACACCCAAACCCATCCCCCTAATCGAGGACACCTCACCCCTCTTCCTCCCCGACGACACCCCACCCCTCCCCCAAGGCATCCAACCCCCCCTCCCCGGAAAGGAAAGAAAGAAGAAACACCCCGCCCCTTCCCCGACACCCCCAAACCCTCCCCCGCATATCCCATGTACTGTTCAGCGATACAGCATATGATTTTATTAGATCAACTTTGCATTACGAATGGCCCCTTTAATTGGCCCACAAGCACTTTGACCCAACTACGATTCACACAAAAGATTGGTCTTTAATTCACATAGCGAAGGAATTTTGTATATTTGTGTACCTTTTTAGCAATACAGCAATATCATATTAATAGCTAATGGCATACTTATTAAGCCGCATTACCACACACTTTCAAATGGCCAAAGAGATGCACACCATGAAAGGCTTTCATGCAAGTGAAGGAGATGTTGGGTGGTATGCAGTGCCGTTTCAAAAAAATATACCGATAGCCAATTTGTGCATATTAATTAGCTCATTTATTTGCAATGTTAATTTGCCTGTGAAATAGGCCAAAATCTAATCAGAACGCGAACCCAACCCGCTTCCTTCCACCGGAGTTACATCATATATGCCTTACAGAACTCCAAGAATCGTATTAACAGGCCTTGTGGGAAAAAATTTTCTTAAATTATGCAATTCGCTACTTATATTAGCTATTTACGCCCAAAATCTTGCCAGGTCAAGAACTCATCAACACTCTTCTTCCACCAAGAATTACATCATCATAGCCTTATGAATGAAACCTCCAGATAAATCATATGTGACATGTTCTTGCAATATTGACCTTTTCCCTTGACCCTTTTCCCTACCTACCCTGGCAGACCCAGTGGAGGACACTGGGGAAAGAAAATGAATGACATGGTTAGTAGGGGGTTTCCCTCCTACAAATACCCAAGTTTGGATAATTGGCTCATCAGAAAAAAAAAAGATATGCCAAATGTTCAAGGGTAACATTTGTATCACGGGAAGTCCCCCCCCCAGGGGTTAACATTTTCTCACAGACATACGGGACATACAGACACACGGACGGAGCCCCATTTTATAGTCCCCATCCGAAATTTGTTCGGCTGGGGACAAAAAAGTACCAACATAGCTTGTAGTATGTGACAATTCACAAAAACATTCGACAAAATCAATTATTTGCAAAAAACAGTTCAAATTGGAATTCTTCTAATTAGTAAGTAGTTAGCGGCTATTTTGGCAAAGCACCCTCTAGTTGATATGTACAGTAATTGACCAGGTGTTGGTTAAAATAGTAGTGCTAATTATAAAAATTGATAAAGAAGATAAATTACCCCCCAAAAAAAATCAAATCGTGATTATGTAAGAACGCAGTATTGAAACAATACACCCAAACACACAGAATGGCAGCCATTATGAATATGCGGTTCACCAAAAGGATTCTAGGTAATTTTGGTTTGTCAGCATCAAACTGCCAACATTAGCTTGTATTTTATGGCACTTCACCACCACCCAATCAATTGCTTTACAAAGAAGCTCAAATTTGACCCTTTTAATCAGTAGGTAGTCGTTCAACTCCCATTAGCGGCCATTTTGGCAAGCGCTCTCTAGTGTTGCTACTGTAAGAGATCACATGTTAATTATATAGTAGTGCTACTTATCACAATTGATGAAAAAATAGTCGAAAGGTGTTTCGCAATTTTTAAGAGTCTATGAAACCATATACCAAAACACGCAGAATGGCGGTCATTTTGAAGGTGCCATTAGAATATGTTCCCCCAAAGGTATTCTGGGTAATTTTGGTTTGTGATGTTGTCAGCACCCATACTTTCCAAAAATACCAAAATTAGCTTGTTGTACGCGACTTGCCACCTCCGCTATTTTTAGAGCACTTTTGGGCCATAATCTGCTCACCTATTAACTTGCCATACAAAAAATCCGCGATTGTGTCGCAAAATGATTTTAGGTAATCGATTCGACATCCTTTGCGCATATTTTAGCGCCAAAAACAATAGCCACCACAACCTTACGCGGGGGGGGGGGGGGTTTTTTTTTTTTTTTTTTTTGGTTACCACCCCCTGTGATTTTAGTTACTGAACACCCGATTCCTGTGAATTTGGTACCAAAGGATAGCTTAGAGTTTCTTCTTTCCATTGGTACCAAAATAAGTACCAACATCCCCATTATGACGTCACCATGACGTCATATGTTGAGGAAAGTACAAAAAATACTGAATATAGGGTGGAAATTGATATTTTAGCGTCTCAAACACATTATAGCTCTAAAATGTTGTTATTATATAAAACTACTCTTTTCCCATCAAGTAGAGTCAAAAACCGCATGAAAATCCCATTTTCCTAACCTTTTTGGCGAAAAATTGATTTTTTCACGGTGTGTCTATGGAAATTGGCAGTTTTGCTGACATGCCAACTTTATGACGTCATTGTGACGTAATGCTAGGCATGTTGGTACTCATTTTGGTATCAATGGAAAGAAGGGGACCATAGCTATCTATTGGTACCAAAATCAAGTGTCTGTGATGTTCCTGTGTTGTGTTAGGCATGTTAGTATTTCTCTCCCGAAAGGGGGTGGTTGCCACCCCCCTATCCATCACTTTGGGATCACCCTGTATCTTACCTATACCCCGGTGGATGCTTGGTTTTGGATGAAAAGGAGCGTCACATGTAAATTGACAATTACATTAAATAATTTGGCACCAAAAAGGGGGGTTTTAGCAAGCCGGGGAAAAAACCCGAAGGGGGTGGTAACCACCCCCCCCCCTTCGGTAGACGAGGGTTAATGCTAACTTTTCATTTTTAAGTTAATTCTTTTCTTTCTCATTTTGACCTAAAATCCGGTAAAAACTATTGTTTGTGTGATTTTAGACAAAATTAAAATATTTCTATACTTTACTACGAATTTTGCGAGGGCGCCGTGCATATAAAGAATGCGCTGGGAATGTTGGTACTTATTTTGGTACGAATTGACACTGAAATCACGTTCACGGTGAGGTTCGGCATGGAAAATTTATGGGAGTTCAGCCCCCCCCCCAATTAAACGTGTTACATAAATAGCCTAGTTGGACAAAGCGTTAAAGGGGCAGGACATTTTTTGGTACAATTTAACGAATTTGGTATCAACATAAAGCTTAAAATGTGCTGCTTTATTTAATGAAACAGTTTACAATGATCTCCCCATCATTTTTGATTAATTAGC
>JAMKCH010000646.1:0-20000 GCA_023653785.1 Ophioderma brevispina
CTACCGACATTGGCGAGAAAATGTATCACTTTCTTTCAACTATCATTCAGCGATTTTGCCGATAAAGAATGCAAGAAAAATAATTAAGCTCAGAGAATCAATCACATACCTACTTCAATGGATGGTATTCTATCAAATTCATGAATGTTGTCACCTTTCCTGTTTTTATGGCTTGCTTGGAGATGTTCGTATAGATGCAAGAAACACCGTCAATTTGTGAAACATGTATCCAATGGCATTTAAAGACCATTTTTACAAGCTAAGTATTACACATCAAATGTGCCCCACCACATCCACTGACGGCAGTCGTCAGCTGTGGCATGATCTCATTTCATAAAGACCAGTCGCTAATTTCTTATTCTCCTACTTCCTTAAAATTTCAGTGTATTTGGTATTTCATGTTAAATTCTGACCTGTCAGGCTGAAAGAGGCAAATTTTAAAAATTTGGTTAGTACCCATAGGGTGGCCATGTGATCCCACAAAAATCCTATTCTTAACGTCTAAAACCCTTCACTTTTAATCCTCATTTTAGCCCACAAAGCCTAGTACTATAGGTAATTTACAGCATGGTCCTGAAATGTCTTCCATGTGTTCTTTAAACTTTTTGGGACATTTTTATTCTTATGTGCTTTAGAACGTACAGAAGGCACATTGCAATGCCTTGTGGATTTGTTTCAAAACACCCCTAGCAGTTTAGGGTGCCTCAGATGCCCCTCATGTCAATAACTTTTCTTGAACCTAGTTCTTAAATGGCCCTTGTCAAAAATAAAACTCACCCAATTAAAATTCATTCGGATGTCGGCAAGTGGGGCCACCCATGAGCTTAAAGTTTTGTACACAGTCCAGAGGATGTTTTTGATGTTTTTGACAAACAACAAAACATGATACCGTATCGTGATTTGGCCAGAATCCTCCAGAATTTTATTATGAGGCTAGGTCACAATTTTCAACAAATACAAATAAGGTCCTCCTCAATGCCAGAAAAAATACCATTTTATTAAATTATAATATTTCAAGTGGAGGCAAGGCAATACACAAATAAACCACACCATGCCCCAAATAAGCTTGTAGCTATGTATACTGAGTGTTCTTTAATGACAGTGTATTGTTGTAAGTCACGCCTTCAATAGCTAGTTACATAATCAATACTCTACTTACAAGAGTTATCTACTATTGAAAAGAACTGCACCTGGCTTTCCCATTTGAACTCAATTGAGAGGACAAAAGTTGCCTGCTATTATTGCCCCAGTACATTTTACAACTATTGATATATTTAGTAACTGGTAAAGGGGGATGGCCCCGATTTAGGATATAAGTTTTTTTCATTTGATAGATTTTGGCCTTCACCAAAAACCCCCACCTTTAAAGTTTTTGGCGCCGATATTTCAAATGCTTTTCATGGAGAGCAGAAACGTGATTTATTTCGTAAGCCCCATATAGTACTGTTTAAAATTCATATTGGTCGAACCAAATTGGGATACTTTCGCCCTTAACTTCCAAACCAAACATCCTTTGGCCGAAGATTTCACAGGGCAAATGACGAAAAATAGTAGCTTTTCTTTCTTCTGATACCAAAAAGGTTGACCACGTTCCGGTAAAATCTGGGCTTCTGGGGACGAGGTAATTAGCGATCGTACCATGACCCTTTAAGCTTTATAGGCTGAACTACAAACGAATACCTTTCCTTCAAACTACTTAAAACTCTGTCTCTGGTCCATGTTTGGCTATTCAGTGTATTTCCTTGACTCCACTGAAATAATTTATTAAAAAATAGATTTTCTGCAAATGGGAGGGAGTTGATTGGGGTACTTCTTGGAAAATTGTTTTGCCTAACCTTATTTAAAGTAATCTTGGCGAAATTTATGACCAAATCACACATGACGTCAAATCTTTTTGGTGTTTTGTCAAAAAAAACAAAAACATCCATTGACGTTGTGTACAAAACTTTAAGCTTATGGTGGCACACTTGCACATCCGAATGAACGTTAATTTTGGTTGGTGGAGGTTATTATTTGAACAAGTGGCACAGTTTTAAGTAGTGTTCAGAGAAAATTTGATTGACATGAGGGGGATCTGATGCACCCTACCTATGGTTGTTTGTTACCATTATCAACTGACCCAGAAATCCACTTCCCGTAGACAATATCCAATGACACAAGTAATGGGCAGAATTGTCTGCCATTACTGGAGGGGGGGGGATCCAACCCAAAACTTTAACAATTTCTTTTGGATGGGTCTGTACCACGATTGAGTACACACACTATTCAGAGGATTGAAAGGAATGGTTGTATACGAGTTGTGCGAAGATCGGGTGTGTGCGTACGGCAGTAAGACGGTGTCTGACGAAAGAAATTGGCAAAGATTTTTTGAAGGAAAGCGATGGAGACGGCGCTTGTGTGAAGTTGATGGATAGGAAGACTGAGGACTTGATGCAGATGATGGTTTGGAAGAGTGGTGGACCAGTGGTGAAGGCGAATGGGGTACGTGGTATGGGCCAGTGCTGAGGAGGGAGGATGAGCATGTATTAAGAAGGGCCCTTGAGTTGGCGGGGGCAGTTCGAGGAGGAGGGACGACCAAAGAAGACATGGAGAAGCAGTGGATGAGGGAGAGTGGAGGGTTGGGTTGAGGATGGAGGTGCACGTGGAATTAGGTGTGAAATGGTGGGAGGGGATAAGGATGATTGCGTGGAGTTTGAGGTTTAAGGACAAGCCATGATTAAAATGTGGATTACCTACTATACTACTCCACTTTTGCCTAAGTGGGGGCCCCCTGGGGGTTTTTTGTGTTTGGTGGTGCTACTGTGCCCAAAATTGTTGTACGATATGCTACAAAAGGTAAAAAATAGAGCCTTTTTTTTTGACCTTAAGATATAGGAGGAAAAAAAATAGGACCATTTCATATATTAATGTCCAAAATATGCACCATTATATATATAGTCGCACTGAAAAATATGGAAATATATTAATATGCTGGCCCCCAAAAAATGATCCATCTTTATAGTACAGTCCACATTTTGTAGACCATTTTTGACACATTTTAGTAGTATAGAGAGGAGAAAAAAAGACCAACATACATATTCGTACTTGAAAAAAAATAACCAACCCAACCATATGTGACAAGAAACACGACCCACAGTTATAGTAAGGATATGAAAATGTGAACCTTATTGCCAAGACCACCCCTTTCCACTGCGGACGGGGTATGTATCCTGGGGAGGGGGCATACCACGTCCACAGTGATCTATCAAATGATACTCATAACCAGAAAACTTCAAGGTCTTTTAAAAAAATATTAAACCACCAAATATACAAAAAAACCCAAATCAACTCAGGAAACATTGTTTATTTCTTCACCCTTCACTACTCAGTGTGTCATTCATCAACAAAATGGAAAGATTATTGCAGTGAAGTAAAAAGACCAGCCTTATATAAGCCAAATTGGAAGTCCAATGACAAAAAAACCTAAGACTAAAGATACATTCCTAGATATGAGGGTAAGTGGTAATTTAATGTGACAACAATGACCTTGGATCATTTCATCCAACAGGGAATTATTATCATTTTTACCAGAGTTTAAACATTTTGCTATAATAAAGGTTTGTGAGGAGAGAGGTTACAAGCCAGATCAGTCGCTTTGGTGTATGTCGTAGTAGGTATTCTGTGTACGTCCAGTATGCACAGCTGTTTGACCCAATGCAAATTGTCTCTTTTTATTTTTAGAGCAATTTTAAACAATGGCGACACAATTTTGACAACTGATATAAGTAGGGACATGCCAGAGCTATTACCACCTCAAAAATCAGAAAAATCCATTGCGGGAATCTTGCCATATAGGCCTACAAAGGTCATAATTTGTATGTTATAGCGCCCTCTATATGCCTATTTCCCATAGAAAGACGTGTAAAACTAGATTTTTATGAAAAATCATATTTGCCCGCAATGAAATTTCATCAAATTTACACAGGGTGTAGATACTGGTATAAATACTCCAAATCAGTTGTCAAAAGTGTGTCGCCGTTGATATTTTTTGTTTTATTCTCGTTTTGTCATAATAAATGAGACTCTCAAACAGCTGTGTATGACTCCAAAGTAACTACTATACTACGTGAATCAAAAAGGATTAAAGATGATCTTGACCTTAATGCAACTACTATATCATAGATTTGTTGTTGTTTTTATAAAACACATCTAATATACTTCCAAATGTTGAAAAAATGAAAGAAATCGATTAAAAATAAGCCAGATTGACCAAAATTTGTAAGAAACATCCAATGACCCCCTATTTTTCGCACATTCCTTGGGATTTTTACACACATTAAACTTGTGTTTGTGAGAATATGTACAATATCATGATCCTTTGTCAACTTGATGCTCATTTCTTGATTATAATTCAAACTAACGGATGAATCAATGAATTTAATTTATACAATGTGCCAACTGCATGACAAATCCAAACACCAATTCACCTATTGCAGACCACAGCAAAGCAAAATTTTGTTAGGATTTGCAAAGAGTTTTAGGTCCTTTAAATGGCATACTTGTATCTATACCTGTATTACAGTAGTAGTGGTGTTGTGAAAACCCTTTTCATTTACCCATCAGGATTAATTGGGTGAGATTTGTGTGCACTTAATTCTTTTGTGAAGATAAATAGAGTTATTGGGCTATCATAGATCAAATTAACCAAAATATAAGCTGGTTTCAATCATTCCTTGGCCTAATGCTATCCCCCGTATCTCGTACATTGACGGATCTTCTAAAATAACTGTGTCATCCCATTGGAATGGAGGAAAAAGGGGTGTCTTACAAAATTGGTCAATCTGTCTTATTTTTAATCATTTTCTTTCAATTTTTTCAACATTTGGGAGTATATTAATTTGCTTTCTGAAAACAACAACAAATTTAGGGCATTGACTTTAATTCAAGTCAAGATCATCTGCAACCATTGCACATTTTTATTTTTTTTTAGTTCACGTAGTATAGATACAGAGATTCCTGACTTTTTTTTAACTCTTTTGATATTATAATTGTCAAAGACTATGTTGTCACATTAAATTGATGTAATGCTTTCTTTAGAAACATAAAGTTATTCTTCATTCACATTTATTTCTTTCTTCTGTGTTGTTTTTTTTTTTCATTATTTCCCTACAACAGGATGGGACAAAGGTTTTATATTTGTAAATGGGTTCAACTTAGGACGGTATTGGAAGAAAAGGACCACAACTCACATACTATTTCCAGGTCCACTATTAAAACAAAGTCACTTAATGTAGGTAAGGTTTGCTGATGTAATCTATTTGCATTCTACTTGTCATATTTATTTCTCTTTTGCAATTTATACTTGATGGCTCTTCTGTATCACTACTAGTAAGGCTCTTCTTCTTTAGCAACTGCTGTTTAATAACTAAAAATGGGCTCTTCCACTTGCATAACTAGTAGCTTGCGCGTGTCTGTGTCAATACTTACAACAGCTTTAATGGCAAACCCACTGCCCCCAGTTGCAATCTGCACCAAAGCTCCATCTTATTTCTATCCCCCTGGCTTGAAAAGCAGAGGGGTATATTGGGTTAGGGGCGCGCATGTCCGTTGTTGTTCCAAGTTGTGATTAGTTCTTTTCTAACCAAGGTTAGGTTTTTCGTTTTTCACAGGTCTCCTCGAAAAGTTTAAGTCCGATTGAAACCAACTTGGAGTTAGGTGTCAATAAGGTGTTCCCTCATTTGACATGATTTCACAGTGTCATGGACCAAGGTCAGAGGTAATCTGAGGTCATGTTCCATACTGCCAACTTGCCATGGGTATGATGCAAGTTTACTTGCAGTATTTTTTAAAAATTAAAATGTGTATTTCTTACATATTTTAACCTTATCCCCCTAAATTTTTTATTAATCTTTCCCTGTGTCTGTGGACATTGGCTAAAAACAGGAAAAGCATTGGGGTTAGCAAACATCATCTGATACCTATTGTAAGACTCAAATCCCCTTCAAATTTTTGAAGTGATGTTGTGTCTATACTGTGGAGCAAAGAAAAAAATGCATACGAGTGTTGCCAAATTGGCAATTTTCTGCCAACCTCTACCCAACTGCAAAATCCTGGGAATGCCAGGATTGCACTTGTAGTACATATTATTCTACATAATGCAAATAGTTTTATTTGTGTTCTTTTATTCTTAAAATGCTATGCTCAGCTTTTGAATTTGAGAGACAGTGGCGTATGCAATATAGGTTGCTTATAGGTGAGGTGAAATCTTCAATAATTCATGAAATGTCACGGTTTAATATACATTTACCTTGGTTGAGATACTGAATTCTGCATTTTAGTGTGCAAAAATTAAATGTGGGATAGGTTATGTCATGAATTTGTAAATTTTCCAAAGTTAGCGCATGAAATTGTTATCCAGCCTGCAACTATAATTGAATAATTACAGTACATGCATTTAGGCAAAGTTTTGGCTTGAGCTTGATGACTGGACTTAGTAAGTGTGGCCTGCATTTCATGTTTTAATTTGAATCCACACAGTACACAACAACTTTAGTATTTCTTATTTACCTTTGTTTCTTTTTCCTTCTCTTTCCCAGATTATCATATTTGAACTTCACCAAAGTAGCTCTGAACTCAAGTTTTCAGAAAAGCCTAATCTAGGACTAACGCAACACGTAACCAATGACGACGATGATGAGTAAACACTGTAAAAAGCCTGCACCCCAACACCTAAAATTTGTAGTCCTAGTGGAAAGTCATAGTGGGCCAGGAGATGGCTCTATATTCAAATGTACATTTTGCAATTTTTACATGGTTTTATTTTTATGCAATCACTGACCAAAAGTATAATTTGAGTATGATGTTGATGCTTTTATGGATACTAGCTTTGAGAATAATCTTTTCATTCTTGTACTAAAATGGTCTTTTGCATGTCCTTGAATTTGTTACATTTCAAAATATCATCTACAGAGCACTAGTTATGATCTAGGGCATACAACTCGCCCTAGACATTGACCTTTATCCACATAGTATCACTGTCCTGGAAAACTTATTACATGTAGTAATTGTTCACCCTTTGAGATTTGATGGTTACTGAAATTTAAAGCCTCAAACATATAATTTGTTCAAGGTCTCTCCAATTGATACCAGACATAGCTTAACCTCATCAAAATAAAACCATGCAGAAATAATTTTGCAACAGTACTTCATGTTGAAAGAATTTCTGCAAGATATACAAGCTGATCTGCACCACCTATGGAATTTAAGGTGTTTATATTTTGAAGTTTGCTCTGTGATTTGCGACATTACAACAGGCAAGCACTCAACATTGCAGCGGGCACATGACGGCAGACAATGGCATTAAAATCAAGAATGTGTGACTTAATGAAAAAGTCAAAACTATGCATCATGTTGCAAGTAGCTTGTACCCGGTGATGCCTATCGAAGGGATGTGGAAGTGACAATTCTCATCTCTTAGGTTTGTCGGAATTCAAGATGGAGGTTGAACTATATGCAAATGAGTGTGAAGTAATAGGTTGAAAGTTCCCCTTTTTTTAAGAATAACAGTTGAAAAAAACCATTATATTTAAACCACGTTTTGAAGGGACCAGAAAGAGAGTATGAAATGTTGCTGTACCTACGTCCTGTATATTAAATATACTAATGATTTGGCACAAGCATTGTGAGCATTTTTCGATCAAAGTTCGATAATTTTTGTTGCCTAATCTTGCTCGTTCACATTTCACACCTCACTTGTGGTGCAACGTAAGAATCTGTATGTATTAATTTTACACACAGGGTTTCTGACTGATACCGAGCAGCCTACTTAGGGTATTAATTATGGTCTTCATGTTAGTGGTTCAGTAACACTGCAATTCCCATTGAAAATTCATAAGGGGCAACCTTTGGTTAGGGTTTTTTTAGTCTTGCTGGCGTGCTATCTCAGCCTTTTGTTCATGCTTTTTTGAACAAGTAAGGTGTTAAATGAAAAAGCCAAGACCTATGCACAAAAATGATATTTTTGGGGGAAAACTTTCAATAATTATCGGGCCTTTGGCACAATACTGATCGAAAATCATGCCGAGATACTTTTTGTGCCACTGTATTAAAATATGGACTGGTTTTACTGAAAACGAGCAATTTTTTTACAGTTCGATTCTGTAGGGGTGGTATATTGTAAAGGCCCTATCCCAGTGACTTTGCAAATCTGAAATAAAAAAAAACAAACAAAAATCAGATTTTTGCATTGTCTATGAGCATACCTACAAATTAAACCAAAACAACCAAATAAGGACAAATTGGATATACGGACACTACTACAAGCACTAATTGAATGGAGATTCTATCTTAAACACTGCTGTTTCAACTTTTTTCTGCAAATTTCACAGTTGAAAAAATAACTATGGGTTTAGGGTAAAAATACTTGCGATAACCGTCAACAAACCATATTATGCGCATTAGAGCATCAAAATGGAATATAGTTCTGGGCAAAATAGTTCATATGAATGGAAAATACAACCTTCCATTGATACCAAAATTTAAGGTTTAATGGAATGAGTGGTGGAATCAAGGAAATTATGAATAGGTGGGTATTCGGGGGGTGGGGGGGGGAAGGTCGTATTTATTTGGCTTCCCTCGGAATTAGCCACTTTATAGCACTTTACATCTCAGAAAAACGGTGCCATATTTTTTGTTCAAACTGTTTTGTGTGTGCATAAAATTTTTTTTTTTTTTAGCATTAAAATGATTTAGATACTTCTCATGCATAAGCATGGCCCGCCCTTCTCTATAGGCCAAATTAGTAAGACGCAGGCAAACGCAGGCCAAAATTTATTTTTTTGTTTTTACTTGTTTGCCCAATTAACCTATGAACATCTAGGTAGAGTGTTCTACCACCACCAAGCGCAAAGTTAGAGAAATTGTATCAAGAAAACGTCATTGTGCCCCTTTCGCTTCATGTAAAGAACACAGGCTGGCCAGTATTTTTTGCTAGTCGATGTTATTGTTCTCCCATTAGCTGTACTCTGCAAAACATTGTGTTAACAGTTTTAGTTGATGTTTTAATACACATGAAGTAATAAGCTGAGACTGATATCAGTCTTTGTAACATAGAGGTTTAATTTTGTATTTTGGTTTTGTGGAAAAACCATTATGGATTAATTTCTTCTCATTGTGAAATTCAACGCCTTTTCTTAAAACCCCCTGGGCACTACCTGCATATCTATGTGCATAATAAGCACTCTTTGATTGGTTCTTGGGGGTGATATCATACATGAGCAATCAGAGATACTGAAGAATGGTGTATGGTTTGCACACAGATATAAAATCACTATTTTCATTGTTACTCAGAGGGCCTTTTCATGTTTGTTCTTTTAATGAACCAATCACAGATATTGTATCAAATAGGTGGAGTGCCCAGGGGGTAAAGGCATATGTGCTATGTTGTGTTTTTATAATCGACAAATTAAATGACAATATTAATGTATTGTCTTTAGAGAACTATTGCTATCTTTTAGAAAAAATGCTGGGAATTCATAGGATGGTGGAAAAATACTTATTCTTTGTATATGTTTGTGATTTTTTGTGCTTAACATGTAATTGTAGTTTAGTGAAAACAAGTGTTTTTATGTTATAGATCTTTCCCACCTTTAGAAATGCATCCCCTGTGGGATTGATACGTCCTTTAAAGGCAACCTGAGAGATTGCAAAATTTTGTCTATTAATTAATGGAATCCTTTGGCATGAAACATTATTTAGATACAATAAAATACACATCTCATCCATTTCTAATATTTGAAAACAATTCTGAAGAGTGGGTTGTACGAAAAAAAACCCCAATGTGCGCTTGTCCGGATTCGAACCGCTGACCTTCATATTACATGCACAACGCTCTTAACAACTAAGTTTTCAAGCCAGGGTTGGTAGAGGAGCGATAGATATTATCTATAGGTGTTAGGTTCACACATCGTGCGCTGGCCATCTCCAGGAAAAGATTAATGTACACTCTTGTCTACTTGGAGACCTAAGTAGTTAAATTTCAACACAAATATAAAATCGTATATATGTAGATATACCGTTCTGATGCTATCCGCTAGGAAAACGAAGGACACCTTTCAAACCTAACACCTATAGATAATATCTATCGTTCCTCTACTAACCCTGGCTTGATAGCTTATTAGTTGGCAAGAGTGTCATGCATGTAATACAAAGGTCGCCGGTTTTAAGTCCGGCCAAGTGCACATTGGGTTTTCCGACACTATCGTACCCTGGCCATCTCCAGGGAAAGATTAATAATAAATAGTTAAATTTCAAGATCTAATCTAGTGGTAGCCACATCAGTCTTAATTCACATTTCACCTGGCATAGTAGGTACATACTTTCTGATCAATGGTATGCTAATCCAAGGCAAACACACTAACAGTGTGCTTTCAGAATCTGTGCCAAAAGTAGGTGGAGTGTGGATTAAGACTGATGTCATAGTACCTGGCTAGCACTAAATTGGATTTTTCTGTTTTGCCTAGAAATTGTACAAACCCTCACTACAGAATTGTTTTCAAATATTAGAAAATAACTGGATAAGATGTGTACTTCTGTGTCTAAACATTGTTTCATGCCACGCCAAAACCATATGATTCTGTATGTAATAACATTCCAGATTCAGAATTTTATTACAAAAGTTGTAATTTTCTATATGAAGGACATCAATTTTAACGAGTGACCAAATGTGACCTTAAAATGTTGAGATTTAAGAATATTCATATTTAAAAAAAACAACTAAATTTGTTAGAAAATTAAGGGCAGCCCATCCCTTGGAAATTTTTTAGTTGGCCTTTAATATTCCCAGAAGTAGCTGTATTACAGTAGCATAAACACAAAAGGGACAAATGCACTTGCTGTATTCCCTTAAATAATTTCAAAGGTGCTTGTTCCGATTTATATGTGAAGGTTCTCTACTTGATATTAGAGCCTGGTACTTGCATACACTCCCCACCAAGTATTGTGGGAAACAAACTTGCTGTTTTGATGGTAAAAGCAATAATGCATATTGTAAGGCTCTATGCGCCTCCTGTGACTAATACTGAATTGTTGGCCATTAAAAACTAAGTCAGTTTTTGTCTCTATCTTTGGAATGAAAAGGATTTAAAGGCAGAAATTGGAGGACAACAATGACAAAATTACAAGTCTTTCATCTGATATCAAAATTGATACCACTGGGTAAATCAAGGAAGGGAGGTCCCAAAGACAATCGGAAGATGCACCTTTAAAGGTGCAACAAGAGATTCACTTAACAGGTGTTCCTAAAAAATTGAAAGCACTGATTTTTACCCTGATGTAAATAGCTTTCCTTCAAAAACATCCCCATCTGAAAGGATTAAGCTGAGAAATGTTTCTTTGGTACAAAAATTGTGAAATTTCTAATTTTGTATAGGAGCAAATACAAAATTCAGCTTATATTTGATATTGAAATATAAGCAAATTAAAATCGCCTTTTTTCTCTCTTTTAAGGCATTTCTGTGGCCAAATACAAGATAAGAAATCTACTGAGTGTCTAATCTATATGCAATTACTATTATGACAATATTTGGGTGCCTCAAAAATCTCTTGTTGCACCTTTAAGCATAACTAGCTTATATCCATTAGATGGATCCTTTCTCTGACTTTAGCATAGTTCTTGTGTGTCTGTCTGTACTTAGCAAGAAATTTTCAAAGCTTTCGAATGTAACTCAGTTGATAAAATTTACTGAAATAGTTTTTGATACTACTTTAATATATATGTAAATTATATTGTATAAATGATATCCAAATTGCTATGTATTTCAAAAGATAATTTTTTTGTTAATGTACATGGTACGTCAATGTTGCTTTGGATTGTTATCGCTATTACAAATATATATTTGATGTAAAAGGGGCAGTTCCTGATCCATAGTCTGTTTCCCAATTTCAGTGGCAGCACACCAGAGGGCCTTGAGCCCTTAACTTTTGAAAGTTGAGGGGCCTTCCCCCCCCACACTTTTCAAAATTGTTTGATGATACTCATCAGACTTATCATAGCTGCATAGGAAAATGACAGCAAAGTATTGCAAATTGCTCAGATAAAGTGGCGAGGGCTCCACTTTAAAAGTTGTTCTGCCACCGCTGCCCCGTTTTGCCTTAAAAAATTAATGAGGGTCTTGGCAACTTTGACCCCAGGGTTCTAAGTTCAGTGGCCAGAGAAATCAGAATGTATTAATGTTTTCTTCAACTTCAAACCTAAGAATGATCAAGCTATAGCATATTTTGGTGAACATGTAGCTTCCCAAATTTTGGTCCCCACAATCCCAGATGTTTCAAAGCTACATAGACCCAAATATGGAGATTGTTAATTATGAGCATCCTCGCATAAAAGTTGCTTTAGCCACAAGTCTGGAACAATATATGCACGGCCAAATTCTTATCATGGTAGTAGCTACATGGCTACTACCGATTAGACACGGATTACGTATCCTCTAGATGTGTCAAAGGTCATCAAGAAGTCCAATGTTTTGAGTCATGCCCCCATTCACAAACCGAGACACAGACATTGTGGAGAATGCTGTATTTTGTTTTAAGAGCACCCAATTTTCCCCAAATTGGACATTTTACCAGCCCAATGCAGTTGATCGGGTGAGGCCAGATAAGGTATTTTTTGTGTCATCTGCAAGAAGGCACATAAGGATTGCTTTGTTAGTGTGCGTGTCTGTGGTAATAATTTCGACTGAAATTTAACCCTAAACACAATTGCTCACTGTTTCCACATGCAAGTGCCATGAAAATGTGTACTTGTATGTAATGGTCCTTGGGTAGTGCCCAACAAGTTGCCCCCTCAAGAGTGGGGTCAAAGGTTGTCTAGAGGTCAATGGAGGTCGTGGCACAGAAGTGGTCAGATTTATCAAATTGCTTTGCGTTTCCACGTGTTACTCAATTTTCATGACACTTGGATACCATGATCCTTGTGTAGTGTCACACAAGTTGGTGACGTCATGTGCCCTTGGTGACCTCATATGTCTTTTGTCCCCATTCAAAAACTGTGATGGCAGATCACGCATGCATTCGCTGAATGCTGTATTTTATTTTTTTAACCTCATGTATTTTATTTTTTTAACCCTCATGTATTATTTGAGGATACAAGAATAAGTGACACCTTTGTTGGAATAGTAGATACTTAAGTTTTGAAATCTAAGCTAATCAATTAAATCTCAAAGTAGATGGGACATTATCTGTTGGTTAGGATTTTGAGTACTGACGTACCTTTAAAAAGCTTGCCCTGTAGTGTTGATCTACAGGTGAAATAAAATTGAGAAGAAACTCATTCTAATTTTTTTAATTTGCGGTTGGTCAAAAAAGGCAATAACATTTCTGTAGGTCAAAGTTTGTTTAGAATAGTTAATTGTAGATCATTGTAAACGATAATCATATCAAATTGTATTATGTATTTTCTTTGGGTATTCATGTTTGGTGTAAATATTTTAAATGAAGCCCTATCTTATCCATTGAAGACCAACTTTGGATATAATGGAAATTGAGTTCTTACTACTTTCAAACAATTTATTTTCTCTACTTAAAGGTTGGTGATCCGATCACAGGTTCAATTTCTCATGTTTTCTCTCTCACGTGGAAGCATATAATCAAAACATCTGATTACAAAATTTGGTATAAAATTGGATTCTTTGAGTCCAATACACAAATTTATTGGTCAAGCTATGAGTTGAAAAAAAATATTGGGCGAGACGCAGAGGAGCCCAATATTTTTACAAATCATAGCGAGACCAATAAATTTGTGTATTGGGTGAACACAATAATCTAATTTTATCATTATTATGTTTTGAGAATCTTGTTTCCTATATTACAATACACATTTCATTTCAAGAACTCTAGCTTGGCCACTTCATGACTTGGGAAAATATTGGCTCTGTAACTGTCATTATATTTTTGGATCCAATATTTTCCCACACATGGGATCCATACTAGGATAAAAATGATTGAAACCAGTTCAGCTATATGGATAGTATAAACAAAAATGGACTAAATTGTCAATAAGACAGTGTGTTAATTTATGTGGTTAACTACATTTGGAAATATTTTGTTTATAAGATTAAAAGGTAACATATTCTCGGCCTTAAATTCCACTGGAGCAATGAGAAAAATAAAAACTTTCTTCTTATCCAAAAATCTCAATTTTGATGGAAGAGGAAGAAAGTGGGGGGGGGGTGTTGATCAGGTTATTCACCTCTAAATATTTGGAGGACACAGGTGAAATTTGATTAGATATTTTGAGAAAGTGCAAATTGCCTTCAAAAGTGAGATTCTTTCTATGGAGACCACTTTGAAGCTTACTTAGTTGCAAAGTTATTGGAATCATGAGATAAAATCTTGATAATCATCTTTATGGCTGTCATCGTTGGACCTGCAATTTCCGTTGTGAATCGGATGGATCTTTTTTTTTTATATAACAAATAACCAATCATTGGGTTTGTGAGATTTTTCATTGTGTAAGGTGCAATTTCATACATAATCAAGTTCTAAAAAAATATGTTAAATTTATCTTTATATGTTGTATGTAATATTTGCATATTGAGGGTTGACAAACAGAAGGGCTTAACTCAGTACTGAAAGAAATATTAAAGAATTTCTTTAATTCTGCTGTTCATAATTAAAAATTGTTCTTAGTTTACTAAAGATATGTTTGCTTACAGTACCATGAGCTTTATGAGATGTTTACATTTTGAGTAATGATTAGATTTGCTTAGTAGAAAATATTAAACATCACATTTCTCAAAAGCAGTATTACAGCAGAATTAAGAAATTCTTTAATATTTCTTTCAGTGCAGAGTTACATCCTTTTGTTGTCAACCCTCAATATGTACATATACATGTGTATATACATAGGACAAAGAACTTAAGAAAGTTATTGCATTGGGTTATTGACTTTAATGATTGTCTAAGCCTAATTTTCATTCTCAGAATTGCGGAATAAAGAATCAATATAAATAACAAGCAGCAATGTTAAAGGGGCATTTTATGAATTATTGCCTTCTCCCTCCTGACTTTAAAAAAGTTTACATTTTTTATTTCTTCTTAATCGTAAGCATTGACTTAATAATTGTATGTGTGTGTGTAATGTTACATACAGATTCAATCTTTGTGAGGATTTAAAAATTTCTCAATTTTGTCCAGTTATGGAAATTACATAGTTTTGGGCACTGTAATATTTGTTAACACAAAACGCTTTTTCAGAATCAACTGAAATTTTGAAAGTATGCAATTTCTCTAGGATCATAAACAAAAAAAGTGCTGAAATCATAAAATGCCCCTTTAATATACTGCACACTGATTGTACATCCAGCACATAGCAATGTACAACCAGTATGTGGTGTTGTACATCAGGGTTCACATTAGGTTTTGAAAATAGTGCGTCTACTTGCATGCAAATTTGTTTCCCTGAGGTTGCAAAAGTGTTTCCACTTCAAATTACATGCGTTATAGATTACCTAAATGTCAAGTTTTGGCACTGTTTTACATTACTGTAAACAATCCATAAACATCCAATTCCAAAACCTAGACTGGGCATATTGAAAAGTAATTACCCTAATAACCCTTAAACTCCAAAAGAACTCTGGAGTATCTTGATTGCCCTTTGGGACAGTGAGGGGGGTTAGTAAACTAAAAAAAGACGAAAGTACTATAAAATTTAAGCCTATATTTACTTTCACAGATTTGTTACATATATTTAATAGAAACAGAATAATTATTTGAGTGAAAATGATAAAATATTACTAGCATGTGCCAGAGCAAACTCTGTGATTTATTGTGTAGTTTAAGTGTCTATTTTTTGCGTCCACATAGATGCAAAATTTTACTCTATCTAGAGCAAAGTGCGTCCACCACTGAAAAAGTGCGTCTATGACACAAAATGTACACTAATGTGAACCCTGTTGTACATTTAGCATAAAAAAATTAGTTTTTATGACAAGAAATTATTTACTGGTGTTGAATCATGGAGGTCTGTGAACATCTGTATATTTTTTTAAGTTGAAGGTGTTGACACTGTTCTCTTGTGTTTAAACTGAAATAATAATTATAGCTGGTGAATGTTTATTTTTGAAATGATTGAAATTGTTGAACTGAAAGAAATTTGTTATCAGTGATAGATTTGTAGGATTGAACAATATTAATTGATCATCAGTTTAGTAGGTAATGGATATTCACATGGTGGATTTCAACGAATTACAACTCAGCATTGAATAGAGGATGAAAGAATAAAGTATAATTTACATGCTGTTGCATATTTAGTTCATGAGTTACAATTACTGTAGTGCATTATATTAATGCACTATGAGAAATGCTTTAGCCCCTATATAGAGTATATAGTGAAAGGACGCAGTATGACTTTGGATTCGTAATGATCTCAAAGGCACATACCAGCGGGGTATTAGTTTGATGGAATTCTTACATTAGTCATTGCAAAAACATAACTGTGAACCCATTCTAAAATTCCATTTATTTGTGAGAACTGCAGGAGGGACTACACATTCAATAATCCAGACTCCTTGTACAGGAGCGTACCGTGGATGAGGTCATTATCAACCCACAGTTGATATGCAATTTAGCATTACATCCGCGAGTGCAATGTGTGTTACGTTTAATGACACACTGTTCGTCATGTTTGAAACTCGGAGTACACGCAGGTTACTAGGTACAACTGTAAAGCAACCAACTGCCAAACTAATTATTTTGTTTTAGATGTTGCTAAAATTCTGTCACAAGGAAGTCTTTATTTTGATTGGTTACTCATGAGGTGATTCATGTTATATCAGTAAATTGAGCCAATGGGAGATATTGTAAGAAAGATGTTAGACCTGGAGGGTGGGGTAAGTCCACATTCTCTTGGCCTTTTACTTGCTCAAACAGCGGTGCATACCTGCAAACTAGTAAGATTTTTAAAGGCATTCAGTGATTTGCTAAATCAGAAAATCAAAAAAAGAATCATCAAAAAAATTCAGATTTTGGCATTTTTGGAAACAAGTATAGGTATCCTAACGACCTTGCAAGTGAATATGTCTAGAAGCAACCTATACGGACAAATAGGCTATTTGTGATATTGTCCGTACGGACCAATTAACAACGTGTATAATAGCTAGCTACAATTTTAAATATTTGTTTTATCTTTCGGATAATCATGATAGTGTCTTTAATCTTATGAGTAAGCGTACCAAGATTTTGAGAGCAGAAAATATTACTGTAATAAGATTTTGAAAAAGTAAAAATATTAAAAAAAAAAAATATTTTTCTAAATTTCAAAGAAAATTTCAAAATTGTGTCCATGCCCTTGTTTGTAAGCCCCTCCTGGCCCCTTCAGACCACCCAAGGCGATGTGTTTCGCCAGGCTAAGTTGCTTGATAATATGTAGAAATTAATTTATTGGCGTTCCAGTTGCAGTTTGTGCTATGACGTCCCATGATTGAACGATAAAGTACAGATTAAAAATAAAAGGGGTGTTCAATAATGAGTACAAAAATCTATAATAAAATAAATGATAAGCACATCCATTGCTTTATCCCATGAGTGACGCTCATTATGTGGAAGGTCGAAAGGGAAAAGCTTACGTCACAAAATATTTGAAAGAGAGATGTCATACTCCGCAAGGTTATTGATCGAAAGTGTCGAAAATGAAAAAGGGCACTATTATTCTAACTCTAACCCCTATCCTAACAATAAGACTCTAACACTAACCCTAACATAAAATCCCGAAAATTAGGCATTTGGCTTTCAGAAAAAAAAAAACGTAGGGGAGAAACAAACCTTCGGAAAAAACTCTTTCAGGTAAATGACCTTTGTTAAGGACCTTTGTTAATTTTTAGAATAAACCCTTAGGAACAAAAATTCCCTTTCGAGAAGGAAATGCAATTTCGAAATAATGGGCTAATTTTTCGGCGTAATGACCTTTCGGATTATAACCTTCCGGAAATACATTGGATATTAAGACATTGTCGATGGGATTTAGGGTTAACTCAGCACTCTTTTAGTGTAATATATTATAAATATTTAAACGTTCAAAGGGACACTCGCAGATTTTTGGTTGATTTGATTTTAATTAGTTGTACATGCAATTTTTAAATTTTGCTCATTATCATTCTAGTGGCATTTGCATAATTGATTCAATGAAATATCCAAGTGTTGAATTCAGTTTTGTCGATTTAATTAATAAAAGGAGGCCATACCAAAAAATGAAGTATTATAAAAAAAATGATTGATGGATTATCATAAAAACGGTTCACTTTTGGTTTTGTTTTTTGACTTTTTATAAAAAAAATAAAAAAAATAAAAAATTCTTTAAAAAACTTGAAAACATCAAAACATTTTAAGAAGTTTTAGTTGAAATGTTGTAAGAAACTATTATGAGACCTTACATTTAACATTTGTACAATACATCGGAAAACATTATGAAATCATTAACGGCAAAATATTTCCAAAATGGTTCATGTTGCTGGAAAGGAATTTAGGCAAAGCTGAACAAATACCATAACAAAATTACTTTTAAAATCTTTTCACATTTTTACCCAATTTTATTGTGTTGATGAAAAAAAAACCGGCCACCTTAGAGTTAAATTTGTTGAGATATCATACGATTAATATCATCTGATGGCTACACATGATCTGATCATAATGTGCTGATGGATGGCGGTGATTCTCGGACGCCATTAGATTCTTAACCAGTGGATGAATCTAAAATTGTGTCTTCCCACTCTATATCGATAGCATGTATTTGTATTCTCATGCAAACGATCAGTCGATTTAGAATAGAACGCGTCAGTCGTCTTTGAATTCTCGATTTGGTCGTGTGTTAATTTGAGATTTGATCTTGATGAATTCACCAAAATAAGCAGATTTTGCCGATTACGCGTGTGTCGGAGTGGTATTGCAAATGTAGTAACTGGACGGATATCGAATGGAAACCGTCATATTTTTCTAATATACAATGTTTCTTTGTTGAATCATCTTTTTGGGAAACACTGAAAAACAAAGTGGAAGTCACTTCACCCGTTGATCGTTGTAAAGGGAGGTATTTAGTTTTGGCCCAGGTCAGTGCAAGATATGGGACATGAGGAAGGTTTTACAGTAACACGATTGGTGCGCACATTGGCATGATCAGAGTGAGCAAATTTCCCACAGAGAATAGTAGATTGCAGTTCCATTCGGAATCGGGTTATTCTTGGCGAATCAGAACCTTTCAGATGGATCTGTTGTTATTCCTGATTTATTGGAGGTTGCGAGTTTAGACGTGGTCATTTTAGTTGCACGTGTTCTTTTACTTTTTCAGGTGGGACTTTTAGCGAAATTGCTCATAAAAATTAAAAACCCATATAGAAGTGTATCTTTCCGGATGAGACGCAGCCCACTTGCGCAAGTATCCTGATAGTGTAATTTTACAAGAAAAGAGCAAACTGCAACTAATCTGTACGCTCTAAAGTCTTTCCTGTGGTGGACTTAACTTAAAATGGCGTTTGTTATAGCATTTGAATATATACCAGCATCGCAATCAACCAAAGGTGAAAACGTGTTCTCAAATATTGTAATTAAAACGGCAAGGAAAGGAAACACAATGGCGCCATTTAATTTGTGAAAAGACGAGCAGAGCATTTCCTGATCGTAAGCGAAGTGGTCGAATAGGGCCCATTACGGTAGTTTCATCTGAAAGCAAACGCCTGTCAATGGTGGCAACCTCGTTACTAAAGCTCAAACAAAGCAATCATTCCAGACGTAAAAGGAACTAAAGTTTCGTCTGTAGTCGACAAATGCAGCTGATTCTTGTGAGTCTTAGTCGCATACTTTTTTATTTGATTATTTCAACATCTTCTACAAGCCTACTTTGTTGTATATTTTCATAAAAACCATTCATTAGGGTTGCAAGTAACATAATATATGACACTGATGTTAGAAAATGGTAGTATGGATTTCCTAGCGAGCATCGGGAAGCAGCGGGTTAGGGTCACTGCAAAGACGCA